>SNQJ01S0113402.1:9939-25370 GCA_010110895.2 Picea sitchensis
TCCCAAATCTTGATCACTACCTATGAGCCCACCCAACTCCTTATATTGCTCGAAGTTCAACATTTCTTACCAATTATGCCCCCTTCAACACCAACAACCCCTCCCCTCTTATAGGTTTGAGAGATCATACTCATAATTGTTTGTTAATAAGATTAATAGCTAGTTCAGGCAATTTCCCCTTTAAAACCTAATTCAATCCCTTTGTGAGCCCAAATAAAGAATAGTGAATTCCTCTTTGAAGGGAATATCATAATAAAAACTATGAAATGGAAAAAAAAATCATCTATTACCGAAAAACTACAAAATTAATAAAAAAAAGTCATTTATTACCTCTTCAATCATACAAAATGCTTTGTCTTTGTGAGTTCATAGTTTTACCTAGCGAGATTGAATCTCTCATGCTTATATAGCTATAATTTTTCTCTTCTCATAGAATTTCTTTCTCATTAGCATATGGAATTGAAGACCAAGTGCATGGAGAGCACTTCAATCCCTCGATTCTGAGGAGGGTTTGTATAGCCAGGGAAATGGGGTGATATATGCCCTTGAAGATCCAGTGGATTGCAAGAAGAAAACTCCCTCGATTTCAAGGGAATGAATGAGGCTTCACAATAGTCATGTAGGGGGGTGAAGAGTAACGTAATTTCAATTAGGAAGCCTCACATGAAAGACACGGTGCAGTAGAAATGGTGTGGACAGTTTCAAAGAAGACTGCTTGTTGGAGGGGTTTGTCAAGTCAAAGGAAGAAGACCCTGAACTTTTCTTGGGAAGGATTTATAGTACCCACATCCCCGATCGAACATGCACCCTCTACCCCCAATAACATATAGTTATGCTACCTATAAAACATTTATTTTATGACCTTATGACCCTATGGGGGGGGAGTGTTTAAATTTTAACCTATTGTTTAAAATTCACTTTTGTACTCTATTTATTTCAAATATGTATTATATAAATAATTTTAATCTTAGTTTATATATATATATATATATATATATATATATTAAAATTAAAATAAAATATAAAATAATTAAAATAATTAAAAAAACAATTAAAAACTATACCAAAGTAACATGATTGAAACACCCCCACCAACGATACCATATGGAACCCAGCACTGAAATGCTAAAATAAGCCATGTGATCGTTCCCATATGACCATAGTTTGAAATAATTTTCTTAGGCACTCGGTTTCCCATGTGACCGAGGTTTTAGAGCTTAGAACCTACTGCTGGCTCCTACCACGAAACAATTTGAAGACTAAGACCCTGGTCATGTGTGTTTCCCATGCGATCAAACCCCAAACACAAGCCTCGTCATGTGTGTTCCCATGCCTTTCCTTGTTGTGACATTCCATGCCTTTCCTTGACATTCCATGCCTTGCCTTTACATGCTATGTCTTGCCTTTCTTTCCCATGCCTTTCCTTGAAATTCCATGTCTTCCCTTGACATGCCATGCAATGCCTTTTCTTGACATGCCTTTCCTTGACATGCCATGCCTTGCATTGACATTCCTTGCCTTGACAGGTTATGACTTGCATTGACATTCTTTTCTTTGATATGCCATGCCTTGTCATGTCTTGCCATGCATTTCCTTACCTTGACATGTCATGCCCTACCTTGACATACCATGCCTTGTCTTGCCTTGCCATGTATTCCCTTGCCTTGCCTTTTCATGCCTTGCCTTGGAATGCAATTGAAACATGTACAAATCTATAAATTGAGTATGAAATACCTCATTATGGAAATAATCATATCCATTTTCTCGTTTTCCTCTATTGCTTGACATGTTTTGGCATCCTAGGGTGAACTGTTTTCCTCCAAACTATGGAATATCCCTTCTCTTTTCTTTCTATGTTTTACTCCCTTCCCTCTAACTGTTATAAACAACAGTAGTTATAATCCTACCTATTAATTCATTTCTGGTTAGAATCCTACATGTGGGCGACACCATTCCCCTATAATAGGTCGATGTACCCTAGTTGTCAAAGGAGTCTCTCCATTTTCTTTGGATCAAGAGTCCATAGCATCCATGCTAGTTCTGAACCCTATTCCGGGTGTGGATTCACAACTAGGATCAGATTCTACATTTTAGATCAAGACTAGCATGGACGGGGCTATGAGTGTAAGAGCCAATAGAGGTTTAAGAGAAGAGATAATAGAGGTTTCATAGAAGTCAGAGGTAAATCTGAGCCCGAGGAAGTTGTTCAAACCGCGAATAATCCTGATACGGTGCATTTTGAATTGAGGAACGAAGAAGATGATTCAGATGACTTGAATGAATATGTGGAAGAGGTGGAACAATTGACTTCGGTGATAAGGAGGTTAGAAATAATAAGAAAACAAGTTTAAAGGTACATTCCATCTGACTTCTGCTCCACATTCATGATAGCTTCCATCGGCGATGATCCGAAGTCTATCGGTGAGGCAGTCGACTCAGTAGAAGGTAAACTCTGGAAGGAGGCCATGGTCGAAGAGATGGAATCCTTGTACAAGAATGAGACATGGGATTTGGTCAAGTTACCTAGTGGAAGAAATCATGTCGGTAGCAAGTGGGTGTTCAAGAAGAAAATGAACACTGCAGGTCAATTTGAGAAGTTCAAAGCTTGACTGGTAGCGAAAGGATATTCCCAAGTCAAGGGAGTCGAATTTGGTGAGATTTTTTCCCCTGTTGCAAAATTAACTTCCATTGGATTACTAATGTCTCTGGATGTAGTATTCGATCTGGAGATAGAACATATGGATGTGAAAACAACGTTCCTACATGGGGACCTAGAAGAAGAAATCTACATGAAACAACCTGAAGGATTTGTAGTAAAGGGAAAGAAAGAGTTGGTGTGAAAACTCAAAATATCCCTTTATGGTCTAAAGAAATCGCCAAGGATGTGGTACCAAAATTTTGATACTTACATCCTTAGTTTAGGATTTGTGAGAAGAAAATTTGATCACTGCATATATTCCAAGGAAGAAGGTGGGTGTTTCATATATGCAGCTTTGTATGCCAATGACATGTTGTTGATTGGAAACAACATGGACGCAATAAAGGACGTGAATAAGCATCAATCCTCCAAGTTCGACAGGATGTATCTTGGTGCAACTAACTTCATTCTGGGAATCGATATTAATATAGACCGAGCCGCTAGAAATCTTTGGTTGAATAAGACAAAGTATATTGAAGCAGTTCTGAAACAATTCAACGTGTAGGATTGCAAAATGGTGAAGGTGCCAATTCCAGTGGGAGCAAGGCTTAATATTGAACAGTGTCCAAAGACACATGAAGAGATAGAGGACATGGCACATGTTCCCTATGCAAGTTTGGTTGGTAGTATGATGTATGTGATGGTATGCACTCGATCAGACATTTCCCGTGCAGTGGGAGTGTTGAGAAGGTACATGTCGACACCTGGAAAGGAGCACTGGATAATTGTCAAGAGATTTTTCAAGTACTTGTGTGGCACAAAGAACTATTCTATATGCTACCAAGGAAATCCTGGAGGTGATAGTGGTAAATTATATGTACATGGCTTTGTCGACGCTGATTGGGTTGGAGATCTCAATCGATGGAGGTCGACCAATAGATATGTCTTCAAGATGTTCGGTGGAGAAATAAGTTGGATGAGTAAGCAATAGGCGGTCGTATCCTTGTTGCAAACTAAATCTGAATACATGGTGGCCACTCATGGAATTGGGTTTGATAACAGAGCTATGAAGGTAATTTGCGACAGTCAAAGCACAATTTTCTGGAAAAGAACCTTGCTTATCATTCAAAGACTAAGCACATTGATGTATAATATGATTTCGTAAGAGATATGGTGGAAAGTAACAAGGTGCTACTCGAGAAAGTAAACATGTTGGAAAACATAGGAGACTCATTGACCAAGTCTGTTAGTGTTGTGAAGTTCTCTTAGTGCAGAGAGGCAATGGGCATTGTTTCCCTAGGTATGTGAGAGAAATTTCAAGAATCTCATGTTTCAGAAAAGAAGACAACAAGTGGGAGAATGTTAGGTTGTTATATTATTTGCAGTGAATGTCTAGTCGAGGTGAATCGACTGACGATCAAGGTCGAGGTAGATTGTAACGTCCCCAGACATCATCCCACTGGCCAGGAAAATGCTACTTCACGGAACAACATTCTCATACTTATGTAATATGCATTTAAATGAAGTTAAATGGATTAATAGAGTAACATATAATTACTGCCATCATACAAAATTAGTGAAATCAACAGTAAGCATCATCACAATGAAATGCATGATAATATAGTAAGTATCACAAACTAACATCACATATAAATTAAGTACAACATTAATACTTATTTTTGAAGTTGTAGTAACTCCACCTACCACGTGCAGACCTTCCACGAACCTCACAGCCTTAGACCATGCTACTCATCACTCTCAGCAGTGGGTCACCCTCGAGTTGGGACCAAGCTCCACCCAAGGTAAGGGAATCCTAAACTAAGCTAAGGTTACAAGAAAACTGCACAAAATAACCAGAAGGACTCTTCCCATGATGCCTTCTTATGCTCACTACTCACGGACTCTCATTCCCCACATGTCTGTTCCTTCCAGGAGTATACACCTTCACAAGCATAGTCCATCAGTGCTTCACCTCCCTCTCCAGGCCTCGGAAACAAGCCAGATCAGGAAGTCTCAGAGCTCTGTAGCTAGTGTTGGACTCTCTCTGGGAGAAAACCACTTCCCAACATAACTTTCACCTGGAAAGAGCTTCTCATAAGCCTGACAACCTGCCTCTTCAACCACGGGCCTAACCACCCGACTCTTCCACTAGCTTCCACTTCAATTCCACAAGGTGAGGATAACAGCAACAACAATAGCAATTTGGTTAACTCACGGGTGATAGCAGCAACAAGAATTTGGGTATGGACATCCAAAAATGGTAACAAACCACACTAAGACACAATATGGTTCAGGGCATATCCAGGATGTTTCGTCTCCACAATAAAACAACACAGGTTGGATTCACAGTTTTTTGTTTTCAAAGATGCGTGAGGTTATGCAAAGGTTGATCCCAGAGCTCAACAGAATTCACGGAGAATGGAAAATGGATAGCGAACAATTTTTCTGTGAGGGTTTCCTTCATTTTGTGTGGGTATGTAGAGGCAGACGCATATGCAAAATGGTTTAGACTCCCCATATCCTCGCATACTCAGGTGGAGGATGACAGAATGAGGAGTGAACCCCCTCCACGACTGACTTATCTAGCTTTTAACTATATGTGCCTGGGCCAAAACATGTCGCCCATGAAGCTGCATGTGCTCCATCAACATGCATTTCTCTCTGGGAACTTAGGACAACACTCAAAATTGTCCACCTTAGTTTTAAAGAAATAATAATAATAAATTATTATCCCTTTCTAGAGGTAAGCCCCCTAGATTAGCCCCTAGGCCCAACACTTAGCCTTTCTTTCCACCTTTCAGCCCCCATTCCCTTACCCACTATGTGGAAGCTTAGTCTCCCATCACTCATTCATCGTGGTCGGTCTGCACGCAATGGTGTTCATATTTTTATTAACGTTCTGCATAATTACATATACAAAAACAAGCTCTTGGCCTTAACACTTAGGCTTTCCAGCCTAATAAACTCATAAGCCTTACCAACTTATCAATACTTGGCTCACAAGCCTACAAAACATGATTTACAATTCATAAACATGATTACAACAAGGGTCGTCCTTGGGGATATTACAATCCCCTCCCCTTATTTTTTCACTGTCCTCAGTGCAACTTTCATACAACATCAACAAGATTTCCAAAATCTTCAAAAATATTTGGGTATTCTTCCCACATAGCATCCTCATGCTCCCATGTCGCATCCTCAGGACTGTACCAGGTCCACTGGACCTTTACAAGCCCTATAGCTCAATTCTGGAGCTGTTTTCTTTTCCTATCCAATATGCACACGGGATGCACTTGCAGGATACCTTCATGCTCCACATGAATCACATTCCAATCGATAACATGATTAGCATCAGGTATATATTTCTTAAGAAATGAAACATGAAACACATTATGTACAGTCATGGATGCAGGTAATGCAAGTATATATGCAAATGAGCCAATCCTTTCTAGGATTTCAAATGGTCCACAGAATCTGGCTACCAACTTGGCACAGTTTCCCAGCTTCAGGGAACTTCTATTAGCTTTTACTTTCAGGAAAACATGATCACCCACTTTGAATTCTATGTGGGTTCTATTTTTGTCAGAATAACTTTTCTTCCTGTCTTGGGCAGCTTTTAAATTCTACTTAATTTTAAGCATTTTCTCTTCCATTTCCTTGAGCAACTCTAGCCCAATTACTTCCTTGCCAGCTGGATTATCCCAACTTACTAGAGTATTGCACTTTCTTCCATAAAGTGATTCAAATGGGTTCATCTTCAATGATTCTTGATACCCATTGTTGTAAGCGAATTCTACCAAGTGTAGGTAGTCTTCCCATTTTGATGATTTGTCCATCACATACATTCTTAGTATGTCTTCTATCACTCTGTTCACCCTTTCTATCTGTCCATCAGACTCTGGATTATATGTTGTACTAAATTTTAGATTCGTTCTGAATCCTTTGAACAATCCTTTCCATAAATTTGACGTGAATTTCGGGTCTCTGTCAGACATAATTGTTTTAGGAATTCTGTGCAATCGTGCCACTTCCTTCACGAAAATATTAGCAACATTTGCTACCTTGTGAGTAGTTTTCAGTGGAATAAAATGGGAAGTTTTTGTAAGCTTGTCCACCACTACCATGATCTAATCATGCAGCTTGCTTGTTCTGGGAAATCTTGTAATAAAATCCATTTTCACCACTTCCCACTTCCATTCAAGAATGGGCAAAGGTTGTAGCAACCCTGCTGGGTGCCTGTGCTCAGCTTTAATCTTCTGGCATTCCATACATCTGGTGATATATTCAACGATCTCTTTCTTCATACTTGGCCAAAAGTAATGGCTCCTGACTGCTACCACAGTCTTCTAATATCTAGAGTGTCCATCATAAGTCACATTATGCATTTCTCTTAGAATCACAAGTTTCAAACCCTAGACATTGGGTATATACACTCTGTTTTTGTACAGAAGTATTCCATCAGCTTCCAAGGTGTAATTTTCCTCTTTCTGTGGTCTCTCACTCTGTTGTAGCTTTGCTACCAAGTCTCTATACTGCAAATATGCATTTGCAGATTCCAAAATTCTATCCTTAATATCAGTCTTGTACATGCTAATGGCTAAAGCATGTAAGTTGTGCACCTTTCTGTTGAGTGCATCGACCACCTTGTTTTCCTTCCCTTTGATATGCTTGATATCAAATTTGTATTCACACAGAAACTCCAGCCACCTACTCTGCCTGGCATTTAAGGTAGGTTGGTCAAACAAGTATTTCAAATCGTTGTAGTTTGTTCTCAATTCAAATCTCCTTCCCATGAGGTAATGTCTACATTTTCTCAGAGCATGAACGATTGCTACCAACTCCAAATCGTGAGTGGCATAATTATTTTCATGCTCTTTCAGCTTCCTGGACTCATAACAGATTATGAATCCATTCTAACTAATAACTCCTCCCAACCCTTCTTTACACGCATCTATGTACACCACGAAATCCACATTTGGATTTGCAATCCTCAATATTGGAGCGTTGGTTAACAGTTGCTTCAATCGCTGGAAAAATTTCTCACACTCTTCAGTCCACTGAAACGTTTTCTCCTTCCTTTGCAAGGAAGTGATAGGGTGAGCTATCTTTGAGAACCCTGTGATAAACCTTCTGTAATAACTTGCTAGACCCATAAAGGATCTAACTTCTGCCACATTCCTTGGCACTGACCATTCTCTGATGGCCTCAACCTTCTCAGGATCCATGATGATCCCTTCTTCTGAAATAATGTGCCCCAAGTAATGGATCTTCCTTTGATAAAACAAGCATTTTCTCAATTTGGCATATAGTTGGTGTTCTCTCAACACTTGTAGCACCATCCTTAGGTGTTTTTCATGCTCTTCCTCTGACTTGGAATACACCAGAACGACATCCAGGAAGACTATGACAAACTTGTCTAGATAGTCCCTGAATACACCATTCATCAAGCACATAAAAATAGCAGGTGCGTTCGACAACCCAAATGGTACCACTGTGAACTTGTAATGACCATACCTTGTTCTAAAGGTGGTATTGCTAATGTCTTCATCCTTTATTCTCACTTGGTGATATCCCGATCTGAGATCTATCTTCGACAATATTTTCGCACCTTTCAACTGATCGAAAATATCGTCGATCCTTGGCAGAGGATACGTGTTCTTGACAATTACTTTGTTCAACTGTCTGAAATCAATGCACAGCCTCAACGTCCCGTCCTTCTTCTTCATGAACAGGACCAGGGCACCCCAAGGTGACATGCTTGGGCAAATGTACCCCTTGTTTAGAATCTCTTCAAGCTACAATTGCAACTCTTTTAGCTCTGTCGTACTCATTCTATAAGGATATTTTGACACTGGAGCTGCTATAGGCATCAAAATATAGAGAAATCGATATCTCTCTTCGGAGGTAGTCTGGGTACCTCCTAAAATACGTCTTCAAACTCTGTTAGTACCACATGGTCTCCAATATTTGAGACTTCATCTTTGGATGCTTCCTCCACATGGGCTACAAACAATTGACAACCTTTCTTGTAGCACTTTTTCAGCTGCATTGCTGAGATTTCTCTAANAAATACGTCTTCAAACTCTGTTAGTACCACATGGTCTCCAATATTTGAGACTTCATCTTTGGATGCTTCCTCCACATGGGCTACAAACAATTGACAACCTTTCTTGTAGCACTTTTTCAGCTGCATTGCTGAGATTTCTCTAACAACCACAACTCTGGGAATTCCTTGGACTATTTTCCGATTCCCCTCCTCATCCAAGCAAGTAAATTCCTTGTTACGACAATCCAGGAGGGCATGGTGCTGGTCCAACGAATCCATCCCATTTAAACAGTCATAAGAGCCTAAAGGCAGAACATTCAATTCAACCTTCGTGCTCAATCCCTTCATGTCCATAGGACAAGACTTAACCAACTCAATGATTGTCCTCTTGGTTCATGTATCCAACTGCACTAACCGAGACTTTTCATGTTTGCTTCTTGATAAATGCAAACTTTCCACCACCCTAGGATCTACATAACTATGGCTAGCCCTTGAATCAATTAAAATAATAAATGGTTGGTTGTTAATCATACCTTCCACTTAAATCATGTGCAACTAAAATTCATCTTGCTTGTTGTCCAGGGCCACATAGATCGTTGGCATTCTACTGCCCATGTCCTCCATTGTTTCAGCGTGTTGAACATTATGGACATCTCTTTCTTTGCCATTTTTATGGGGACAATCTTTGTACTTGTGGTTCTCTTTACAGCCCCAACACTGAATGGGCATCTATCACAGCCTTTGTTCCCCCACTTCATCCATTCTCGGCTCTCTAAACGATGGCTGTCCTTGAAGACTATTTCTAAAAAATGGAGGTTTGTTTCCCTTCTGCCTCTGTTCTTTCTCAAACTTCTTTTGGTCATCCCAAGCCTTCCGAAAGGTAGGCTTTTCTCTTTGTTGTTCATATAAGCATTTAACTCTTCTTATTGTTTCTTCCATAGTCTTAGGATTATCATACTGAATCTTTTCACCAGTGGGAGGTGGCAGTCCACTCAGATACCTCTGAATCTTGACAGCCTCATCTTTGATGAATGGAACATACTTCAGTAATTCCAAAAATCTTCATTTGTATTCATCAATGGTCATGCTGCCCAGCTTGAGTTTGACGAACTCCTTCATCTTTCTATCATAGTATCTTTTAGTCAGGTATTTCCTCTCGAAATACCTCTTGAATTCCTTCCAAGTGATATCTTTCTCTCTAACATGTTGCACCTACACAAGTTGATCCCACCACATGGATGCTTTTCCTTTTAGTTGATACATCGCAATTCTTTCTTCTGCATGAGAGGAATAATTCTGCAGTTGGAAATATTTCCTCATGCCAAGCAACCATGTTTCAGAATCTTCCTCCTTCTTATGTTCTCCATCAAATGTAGGAGGTTTAATCTTGTTCATCTCCCCTTTCATTTCATCCACTCCAGATCTTCAATGTTTTATGGTAGGGGATGGGCTTGAACTACTGTCTGCTTCCTTACCAAAATGATTTGGGGAGCGACGATGATGTCTGTTACCACTCCTCGATCTTCTTTTTCTCTCAGGGGTCTTGCAACTCCCTGTTTTTCTTGTGTCACTCTCCTTTTCCAATTTCCTTTGTATTCTTTCCAAGCTCTTCAACATCTTTAAGTTGAATTCACCCTGTTGATCCCTGACCCTCATGAGCTTTTGGCTATTAGTTCAACGAGCCTAGGCATCTTTCTGCAATCTTTCAATGATTTTCATCACATACCCTTCCTTATCTAATTCTCTTCCATGCCCATTGGAGTTCCATCCTTCGACTCCCAAGTTGACATCCCTTCCTTCTCTTTCGTTCTCTGAATTGGAGGCAATCCACACCTCTTCCATTTCTATACTCGGCGTTGATTCACGGTTGTCCTGACACTCGTTGAACTCTACACACAGAACGTGCATTCAACTGAAGTTTGTCAGGCCTTAAACCCTTAATAAAACTACAACATTCATAAACCAACGCGAATAAGAAAACGTTTTGATTCCATGAATTTTCTGAGCTCTGTTTAGCTCTGCAATTTCTAGCGATAGCCCCTGTTTTCTTAGTCCCCAACCCATGCATCCATGGGCCGTGATCAAACGCTAAACTGCTAGGTGCTACAAGTCTCTCCAAACGAAACTTTGAGTTTCAGGATTTCAGGGATTTGGGGTTTCGGGTTTCGGGTTTCGAGGTTTTGGTCCTGGAGGTTCTTGCACTCGCTTCCCTCTCCAACTCTCGATTCCTGAACTTTCGACCTCTCTCCCCCTGGGCCCACAACACAGATGTCACCAGCCAAGGTAGTGACACATGGTGTCCTTAAGAAGGTCCACATCACTTCCAACGACATCATAGGGTCCCACCACTTTCACTTTTCGTTTCAGAGTTTCAGGCATTGGGATTTCGTGCATCCACACATTTCGAAGTTCCGTTTGCCGAAATTCTGAAATTACAGTCTATTCATCTACTTGATCCAATGGTCAAGTTCCTCTCCTACGATCTACGATGTAGATCATTTCCGGATTTTGGTGTTTCGGGTTTCGGAGGTGTTCACCTCTCCTCACTTCCCATCTCCCGACTTTGCGAAATCCGAAAGGTTCTCGCGACTAACTCTAGCACGACTCCACAAGATCTAACGATTGATCCCTCCTCCCAGATATACGACGTAGATATTCTCGGGTTTTTGGGTTTCTGTGTCTCAGCGCTCCCCACTTTTTCCTAACAGTCGAACTCCCGAAAGGCTTCTTGGATTTCCTTCCAGCACCTTCTCTGGATCTAACGGTCGTAAGGGATCTCCTTTCCTCCTAATCAGATCCAATGGCTCCAACACTTCAAGCGTTGATCTCTCTCTCTCTCCCTATGGCCATATACCACACCCGTTGCGGGTTCTATAATACGGCTACACCTCCTGAGCTTTGAAACACAACCAAGTGACTCCTTGGCCCTCAGGAACATTCAAAGGTCCAAAAATTGATTCTTCCAAACACGATTCCCACCTGAACTTTGGGTCCAATGATCACTTATCTAGCCCATTCATGTTCAGTGTTGTAAACCACGGTCTGATACCATATTGTAACGTCCCCGGCCGTCATCCCACTAGCTAGGAAAACGCTACTGCGCGGAACAACATTCTCATACTTATGTAATATGCATTTAAATGAAGTTAAATGGCTTAACAGAGTAACATATAATTACTTCCATCATACAAAATTAATGAAATCAATAGTAAGCATCATCACAACGAAATGCATGATAATATAGTAAGTATCACAGATTAACATCACATATAAATTAAGTACAACATTAATACTTATCTTTGAAGCTGTAGTAACTCCATCTACCACATGCAGACTTTCCACGAACCTCCCAGTCTTAGACCACGTTGCTGATCACTCTCAGCAGTGGGTCACCCCTAAGATGGGACCAAGCTCCACCCAAGGTAAGGGAATCCTGAACTAGGCTGAGGTTATAGGGAAACTGCACAAAATAACCAGAAGGACTCTTCTCAGGATGCCTTCTTATGCCCACTACTCATGGGCTCTCATTCCCCACATGTATGTTCTTCCCAGGAGTATACACCTTCACAAGCACAGTCCATCAGTGCTTCACCTCCCTCTTTGAGCCTCGGCAACAGGCCGGATTAGGAAGTCTCAAAGCTCTGTAGCTGGTGTTGGACTCTCTCTGGGAGAAAACCACTTCCCAACAGACCTTTCACTTGGAAAGAGCTGCTCACAGGCCTGACAGCCTGCCTCTTCAACCACGGGCCTAACCACCCGACTCTTCCACCAACTTCCACTTCAATTCCACAAGGTGAGGATAACAACAACAACAATAGCAATTCGGTTAACTCACGGGTGACAGAAGCAACAGGAATTTGGGTATGGACATCCAAAACCAACAACAGACCACACTAAGACACAACACGGTTCAGGTCATATCCAGGATGTTTCGTCTTCACAATAAAACAACACAGGTTGGATTCAAGGTTTTTTGTTTTCAGAGATGCGTGAGGTTATGCAAAGGTCGATCCCAGAGCTCAACAGAATTCACAGAGAATGGAAAATGGATAGCAAACGTTCTTCTCGTGAGGGTTTCCTTCACTGTGCACGGGTATGAAGATGCAGACGCATAGGAAAAATGGTTCAGATGCCCCAGATCCTCGCAAACTCAGGTTGAGGATGACAGAATGAGGAGCGAGCCCCCTCCATGGCTGACTTTTGTAGCTTTTAACTACATGTGCCTGGGCCGACACATGTTGCCCATGAAGCTGCATGTGCTCCATTAGCATGTGTTCCTCTCCAGGAACTTCGGACAACACTCAAAATTGTCCACCTTAGTTTTAAAGAAATAATAATAATAAATTATTATCCCTTTCTAGAGGTAAGCCCCCTAGATTATCCCCTAGGCCCAACACTTAGCCTTTCTTTCCACCTTTCAGCCCCCATTCCCTTACCCACTTTGTGGAAGCTTAGTCCCCCATCACTCATTCATCGTGGTCAGTCTTCATGTAGTGGTGTTCATATTTTTATTAACGTTCTGCATAATTACATATACAAAAACAGACTCCTAGCCTTAACACTTAGGCTCTCCGACCTAATAAACTCATAAGCCTTACCAGCTTATCAATACTTGGCTAACGAGCCTACAAAACATGATTTACAATTCATAAACATGATTACAACAGGGCTCGTCCTTAGGGATATTACATAGATCGACAACATCGACAGGAGGTCGAAGTCAAGGTAGATTGAGAGCAAGTCGAAGTTCGAGGAATTTGACATAGTAAAGTCGAATTCGAAGATATTGACGACAAGTCAACCAACAAGAGGTTGAAGTGCGGGCATGAGACGACCGACTAGAGACCGAATGAAGGCCGATTGTTATTCGACAGGTAAACCTGGCTTGGAGTCGACTGTAACAGAATCCCTAGATTTGCAGGATTTTTATCCAATGATATGCATGGATCTGTAACCATTTTTGGGCACCAATCTTTAGGGTTTTCCTACTGTAAAGCATATAAAGAGGCGTGTTGTAAGGTCGTAAAGTTTGTTGTTGTAAGGTGATCTTGTAATGCCTTTTTGTAGGTTAATGCATGTGTAAGTGTAGGTTGTTGGTCATGCATATGTAAGCCAAATTGGCCTGTGCAATAGGGCATGATGTCGATTTTGTCTTAGGTGTGGACAAAGGTTAGACATGTAACCTTTTATTCTGATTGAATGAGACAACAAGAGAGAATAACGCTCAAAGGAATGTTGGTTTTCCCAGTTAAGGGTTTCCAAGGTAAAATCTCAGTGTATTGTGTGATTGCTTGTGTCATTTTCTTTTATGATTAAATCCTTCTTCTCTTTTGCTAGGACTAGTGTGGAAATGTCCTGCATTTCCTAACACTAGTATTTATAGAATCTCTTTTCCTGGAAAATAATTCTCATTCTTGCGTTGTTTGAGATGTAAGCATGACCTTCGTTGTTGAGTTTTTTGAGATGTAATCGTGGCTTCCTTGAAAACTTGGCTCATTCTTCCATGTATACCTTCCCACTTTCCTTAGGACATTCTCTTTTCTAAACACACAAGTCAATTCTTCAATCAGATAAAATAAATAACAGAAAAAATATGGAGCAATTAGGGGCTCCAATAATCACTCGTTATAGGTGATGGTTCAAAACCAAGAAAAAATTTATTCACTTCCTCTAGAAATTGTTCCTAGACAAAATTGCTCCGTTCTGGAAAAAAAATGATCTCGAAACTAGCACATCAAACTTTATCTTCTCATTGTTTATATATTTCTCCACTCCCATAAATTTCAGATAATAATCCTTTGTACCAATGATCGGAAGGCAAGGAACTTGAATAGTGTGGTCCCCGAAATGAGCTAATCTCGATCCCTGTGAATTACACGTTAAAAAAAAATCTTTATTTGCATGTCTATAAGTGCTTTATGGTGATTTAGAATAAAAAGAAAGCAAAGTGAAGATGAATAAAACAAATTTCTAAGCATACCTTTTGCTGCAAAGGTATGGGACTTGCGTAGGAAAAACAAACCCATATTTCTCATACAAGATTGAGTACTTGGAGAATATACAAAGGGATTTGAAATTACTTCAAATCTGACAACAATTAAATAGTCCAACAGGTCTTATCGTCTAGACTTTTGCTCCAAAATTTGTGATAGTATTCTTCGTAAGTGAATTTCTGGTAAGGAAAAGGATTATCAAGGTTGATCAATGAAGATGTGGGTTTTATCACTACATCAGGAGTAGGGAAGTAGAACATTGGAATAGAGATAAGCGATACCGAGGAATTCACTATAGTGTAGTGGATTGTTCTTTTGTATATTCCATTGCTCAAAACCTGAAACAGAGAGAGAAGAACTATATCACCACAGAGTTAAACAACTTGATATATGAGTATATATTATGATTTTTATTTATGGGCTAGACTAATAAGGGATTTGACTAAGGGCTTTTTCTGTACTTGGTCTCCAATGTTGACTACGTAGGAATTTGGAATGGGATGAATAATGATCCAACTTTCGTTTTTAAACAATTGTAAGCCGAATGCTTGGTTCCGGAGAAGAACCGTGAGAGTGTTATAATTTGTATGACTCGGTAAGCCATAGGCGAGCTCTGGGTTTGGGAAGCGAGGGTAATAATTTATTGCCATATGTTGTCCATGTTTTCCAAGAGCTTTATTCAGAAAGTCGGGTTCCATTCCCAAGCTCTCTGATAAGGCATCTAAAAAACGTAGAGTCAATGCCCTAACCTTCG
>SNQJ01S0113403.1:0-16746 GCA_010110895.2 Picea sitchensis
GGATGCACTTGTTTATGGTACAGGTTGATTACAGGTTGGTGCATGGTTGATGCACTTATTTATGGTACAGATTGATATATGTTGATGATTGTTGCCTCATCTCAGTTGGTGTTGAGGGTGTAAGCTGAGTCTTGCATTATAGATTTGGTGCTCTTGTAGAGTTGTACTCTATTCAGTTGTTGCTGAAAAACCCCAAGGATTGTAGTCCGTAATAAAAAGAAAATTGTACATACATCTTGTGTTTTTTGTGTTCCTTGTGGTGATGACTTGTTGATGATATATTGCTGATATATGTTGATGATATGTGTTGACATTTAACTGATTATAAATGACAACAATGAGTAATGAGTTAATGATGATTGTTAACTAAGGAGTTTTGGGAAAAAAGAGCCCTCCATTGTTCACCCCCCCCCTCTCAGTGTAGTTGGTGTGTCCAACAACAAATCCACCGTTGTTGTATTTGTTGGACTATGATCCTTCTTGGACCTAGAAAATTTCTCATCTTCATCTTCATCTTCATGCTTGAAGACCAACTGAAAATGAGTAGTAACTCAGTTTCTCCCTGGTTACTCCCTTTGTTAACATGTCTGCAGGATTCTGGCTAGTGTGTATCTTTTCCAACTTCAAATGTCCATCTTCAAAGATGGATCATATGAAATTTCATATGATCCAGTGTCAAACAATCATGATGAACATATGAAAACCATCACCTCTAGTGTCTGACAATCATGATGATCAGGACAATCATGGAGCCGTATTGTTCCTAGTGCCTTTTTGTCAAGAACCTCCCATTCTTCATCCTTCATGGTCGTCAAATTATTTGATATTCCACCCAATAGTAGGAATAAATATTTCTTATATAAATAATCTTCCATCTGCATCTTCCATAACTGGTAGTTTTGGCTGTTAAATTTATCGACCCTAAACTTTCCATCTTCCGCCATTGCTCCCACTTGAACTAGGAACCCTCTTTTTCTGCGAGTTACCTTTCACTCTGATACTAGTTGTTAGAAAAACAAAATCACAGAGCAATAAAATAAAACAAATGCAGAAATAAAACACAGAAGATACAAAATACAATAGAGACACAAATATACATGGTTCACCTAGTGTGGGCTATGTCCATCAGAGAAATTGCCAGGTCCTTCCTTTATTATTATTTAGCAAATGAAGGGATACAACCTACGACACACCCACTGCAACTTCCCCCCTTTCACTCCCCCGCATGGAGGGGTGTACAATCTTCCAAGGTGTAAAGTCTTCATGGGGTATAAACATGGCTAAAAACAAAGACCTCTGAATCAGGAAGATAATTAGGCTCCACAACCAACACAAAAGGACTTGGAATCTGATCCCAGGATCCCAACAACCACTAGTAACATGCCAGACATTAAAACTTCATCCCTGTCAGTTCCACTTTTGGGTAAGTCAATCCCTTCTTCCCCTCCTTTAAATATTCCAGTTGATTTGGGACCGAGTTTCGATTCCTTTAAGGAAAAATCGTCGAGTCTAGAGAATGACCCTGGGATTTTTTTTCTTTTAAGTCTCTCTAGTCCACCAAACCATCAACCAAATCCCTTGATTCCCCTATCAAGTCCTTTAACTTATGGACCCCTTGTAGACTCTTCATCTCCTATGGGTCAACCTTCAGATCCCCCCATTCTTTCTTAGACTCAAGAAGCTCCGTCCTCCTCCCCAAATTCAAAATATTACCTTCAATCCCATTCATGCTCATTTAATCCTACCACTATGGGGGTGGAAGAAGGCCTTGGGTTGTATGGAGATAATGTTTCAAAGGTCTCTCAAATGGACCATGAATCCTTACTTTCGCAGGAAAAAAAATGTTAAACTTACTCTATGTTAGCACTAAAAGTCACACTTTGACTGCTAAAGTGTAAGCTCAACACCCATCAAAATGTAAAATATAAGTTTTGGTTTGAATAAGTGGATCAGAAAGATTGAGAAAGAAAGGGAGAGGAAACAAACTGCAGATCAATAGGCTACACCTTTGGGCAATGGAGTCACACAAACATCCTGCAGATCACACACAATAAACCTGCCTACCGGATAAAAGGCTTATGGAAAGATGGGTTGAATAATAGAAGGTAAACAAAAAAAAGAATATCCACATAACATAGATCCTTTCTGTAACATATATTAAAGAGTACTTGAACAATAATCTATGATTAACAAGCAATTACCACAAATCCTTTACAGTGCATGAATCCATTAACCAAAGGCAACTTTTTATCTTCAAAATCTGTAAATATTACTCAAGCAAGATGATAAGAAAGAATAGAAATAAGAGAAAAATAGTATGGTATCACAACTTTCATGAATCTCTAATGGAAGAAATACCTACAACACATGCCCCCAGGCTTACAAATGAGCAACTGAACTGCTCCTCTATCTCTCTCCTCTCTTGGATCATGAATCCAACCCTTCTCCAAGAGATCCCTCCTTCATTAAATATAAAATAACATCGAAATATCCTTAGGATGTAGAATCTCAAATCTTTCATTGGATTCTAGGCCTTGGAGATAGGTGACAACAGTCAAAGAGACAAAAATCGAACAAACTGCTAATTTTCAGGAAATTGTTGGAAGTCATTAATAAATTGTTTCCAACTCATTGCATGAGGTCTTTAATGGATCTAAAACTTAGGTGCAGGTGTCTCTTGAAATCTAATTGATCCATGAGAATTCACTCGAACCCTCCTTGACAGGTGGCAACCTCCCAACAAAGTGAATATCCAACAACTATGCAAAATAGAGAGTTTGCAACACATTTCGCAACGAAATGGTGTTTTAATTGTTTCTCTCAAATGCCAAACTGGGTCAGGCTGAAATTTGGTCAACGAGTCATCAAGGATATCATCTTCCTCCACAAATTTTTTTAGAGAAACCCATATCACCATTTTGGATTTATGATCAAATATGTAAAAGTAGTTGCTATAGGAAATTTCACAGTGCCTGTCTCAGTTTGCAGTACTTGTGCCAGTTCGCAATGCCAAAGGAAAATCAAGCAGCGAAACCCTTTCTTGACCTCCAATCAAGACACAAAATCTCATGGAGTACCTGATGGCTATGAGGTCGATGCTGGTAATTTGAATTTGCACCAAGATTCCTGCAACCTATCCAACCTACAACCATTTTCCTTAACTAGTTTGCAACACCAACTCAAATATAGCTTGCACACTTCGAGGAGGCTGTTAGTTGATAGTATGACATAATCCCTAGAGAAATGGTTAAATGTAGGCTCTAAAAACCATAAATCCTCCTTTACATGACTAATCTTATGTGTTAACATTTGGCTCCACAGGGGATGGAGACCTCCTTGTGAGGATCCAAGAACATACAGTTCCAGTGCCTTATCCATTGGGCTAGTGGAGTCTTATTCAAATACTAAAAATAAGATGAAAACTGAAATTCTTGAACACGAGCTTATTTATATACATGACCCTACTCTAATTGACTTTTACAATTTGCTTAGGTGAAAACAAACTTCCACCATAGCCACTCAAACAGTTTGGTAACATATTTCTTCTCTTCACTGCAAATGATCCATAAGAAGAAAGAAAAGTGTGACAACTAACTAAATACATTCTTAGGATCACCAATATAACCTCCAAATGTTGAAAAAATGATAAAATTTGCAGGCTCCAAAGCATTTGAAAAGTGCAACTCCATGTATTCATTGATGGGGTCATGAAACTAATGGCAAGGCATACTTAACTGATAAAAGGTTACCTTCTCTGCTTCAAATTTTCCCACAGGTTGTTTGATCTCCTCTGCAAGCACATGTGATTGAATGACAGAAAAAGGCATTTGTTGGTTGAATTGTTTCTCCTCATCTTTAGAACCACCTGTGGGCTGACTGCTAATCATTTCTGCATGTACTATAAGAATAATCTGCCGCTCATACACATGGTTTTTATCAAAACAAGGCTGCTCATTTGTTGGTGATGGATAAGAGATCAGATGCATATGTAATTCCCCTTTAACACCTCCATATCATTCCTAAGGATCAGACTCATAATCATCATATACATGAATTGTGCTAAGAGGTTCCAAATAAAACATAGAAAAATTATGTTCATCACCATCACTAGTATATTCATCAAAAGTGGGTTGTCCATAAAAAATCTTTGACTCTTGACATTTAAAATGTTTTGTTTCAAGATGTTGTCTATCCACAAAATATTCATCATCAAATCATTTGTTAACAACATGTTGCTCTTGTTCAATATTTGAGGTAGTGATTTCATAAAAAACAAGGTTGTCAAAGATATCTGCTTCAAGGACCAAATCATCCACTATCTCTTTGTTATAACCCTAAATTTCTCCATACATCCACACCTGTCATTTGGCCCTCTTACCTACTATCTTTGCCAAGCCATCATTAAGTAGCTCTTCTTAAAAACTCATTTTTTGAAGATGTACGCGCCCTGCACCATTATTACCCACATACACATGCATGTTGCACCACTACAACTCACGTACGTATGCTAGCTGCACCATTACAACATGCATATACTTGCAAAAGTTGCAAAAATTAAAAAGTTGCAAGGAATTCATTGAGATTACGGGATATTTGGTAGTTTCCCAACTAATCCACCACCTATAGCCCATCACCCAATCGAATAACCATCCTTTTGTCATATAAAAGGAGGTGTTGGGGTCTCATTCGCAAGCCAAGCATAAGAACAATGAAACTCTGCCCGTTTTACATCCCCTCTTTGCCCCAAGAAATTGTAGCCACCTTGTGAGATTTGCCTTAGAATTTCCCATTTTGCCCTTTTTTCTCCATCATAAGACTATTCCATTTCCCTAGAAGAAGTTTGAGAGGAGAAAGATACGTGGAGGTGCACTTGGAGCTCGGTGAAGAGGAGCTCAGACCAGGCTCGTGGAGCAGTCGTCGACCTTGTTGTAAGTAAACATTGTGATATCAATAAAAGAAATACTTTTCCAGTCCCTAAATATGATGTGTCAAATGTTCACATTTGGTTTATTCTTTATTATAACATCTAACCCATGATTCATACATGAGATGCATGTTTGTAGTTTCCTGTTTATCTATTTGTGAATGCAAGCCAGCCTTGAGAGGAGGTTTGTAGTCAGCGGAGCTATCAAGTGCGAGATGATCGACACCGGACGTAGAGTAAAAGGTACAATTACTTGATCCTTCTTACTTTTTCTTTCATGTATGAATCTGGGGTGTGTTTGGGGTAGTTAGAAAAGTAGGAGACTTTTAGACAGTTGTGATCTGCTTACATGTTGAACCCTAGTGTAGTCCATAGGGGGATTTTCCCACTATAGCAGAACTGGCGACCGTACTGGGGAAGCCTTTAGGGTTTTAGGGGATTTTTTGGGTGTTTGATTGGTTTTATTACCTTTTGAGTTTCAGTGAGTCTTCTGAGTCTTTTAAGCGATTCTGGTCACCTGTTGGTGCCATACCAGTTCTCCTTTCCATGTCAGTCAGTTTGTTTGTTTTCTTTTTTTGAGAAGTTGCAGAGGTGTACGCGGCCTGTTGTGGTACAACACACGTACATATGCACCCTGCTTTATAGATATCCCAAGTGCATACGCAAGCTTCTTAAGCATTAATAGCGTGCTCGTGCTAATAAATTTTTTCTTTAGGAAGAGGCAATCAACCTCTTCCTTGATTGAAGTTTTACTTCTTAGGGTTTCTTGTTTAACTATAGTGTCTCTGTTTTTTACAATTGAAGCCTGGGTTTGATGTTAGTTTGCTTATTTTTTTAAAAAATTCTTGTGTTTACTTCGAAAGGGTTTTAGACAAGTCTTTGAGTTGTTGATCAACCTGTTTGGTGTCTTTAGTGGCTCCCTGCGATCCGTAGTGGACCAGAGGTCAATTTTTAGTCTTGTCTTGTTTTTCACTTTTTCCCCCTTTGCTTGCTTTAAAGAAAAAGAAAAAGAATCTATTTCAAGTTTCTTGTTTGAAGCATTTAAAAAAAAAGAAGAAAAAGAATTAGCATAGTGTTGTGTTTTCTTCTCATCTTGGAAGCATTTCAAAAAGAAAAATTAAAAAGATAATCCTTCTTTGCTAGTGTTCTTATAATTTTCATTTTTCACAAGAGTCTTAACAACATCAATTGCACTATCACACCCTTTATGTAAATAAAGCCATCAAAACGAACGCTAAACCTAAAATTAACTAGAATTTTATGTTTGTAGGGTCAATCAACTAGTTTAGGGTTAGGGCCTTGAATTAGGTTGGAGAGGAAACTCTTCAAGGCCGTTAAAAAAACATTGGAGTTTGCGTTAGGGAGTGTTAAAGTCCAATGACATGAAATTTATCCAGGATCCCCTCTAACACAGGGGCTAAACATGAGGTCGCGTGAGGAAAGGTAGCGGAGATAACCCCTCCAAAGCTGGACCAAGCGTAGTGGGGAACACATATTGAGGATCTGTCGTGAGAATAATACCGACTGCATTTGCCTACAGAGCTTCATGAACCTCGAATCTGTTCGAGATCCTCTGTTGTCTTCTGGACCACTTGCTTTCGATACCATCGATGGGTTTCAGACTTGTTATCCTGCTCATTGCGGTCCACTCGACTGTCGACTGTACCCGCCTGGTGATTGTTTGCGAGCTGGCAACCTAGTTTCCCATTTTCTAGGGACTTACACGGGTGACTGCGAGGGTATACCACAATACCTAGGGCAAACGTTGGGTCACACTTTGCATAGTATACCCGAAGGGTGCTTTCGTGTTCGAGTTGCACTTGCACCGGTATGTTTCTCTAGTGTTGGCTAGCTTAACTATTCTTCCTATTAGATAGTGGTTTGCTTGATTTATCTTATAGGATTTTTTATAGTGTGTGCTCTGTGCTCCCTAGTTTTCCATAGTGAGTTAGTCAGTCATTGCTTTGGGTCTCTTACCTAAGGTGGTAGACCGCCCACTCTGTCGGTCGTGAGGACTTTTCGGTCGTCCGCTTAGAAACGTGGAGACGCCTCTTTATAGGCGTTGTTTTGATAACACTGGTTCCTCGGAGTGAATGTGTGAGACTTTTACAGACTTGAACGATCCCGCAAGGGGAGAACCTGTGCATAGGATATTCATGGAAAAATTTACTGACGACGCCAACCAAGGAACCCCTTCACAAGGGGATTCTTTCATTTTTCCTTTCTTCGGAAACGTTGGTGTCCCTTTGATGGCCACTTTGTACATTCCTAGGTTGAATGTGGGACTACCGGTTTGGTTGGGAACCATTCCAAATGTCCCGAATGATCTTGACGCTTCTCAATTAAGAACCTTATGTCATGGGTACCATGTTGATGTTCCTTTGTCAACAAATTCTTCTCCTCCTCCTTCTTCCTTCCTTGGTGAAAGTATAGTTACTAGTAACCGGAAGTCTAAATGAAATAGAAAGAGGAAGAATAGGAAGAAGAAATCACCAACCTCTGTGAGTCATGTTGGAGATAGGTCGTCAACCTATGCAAGTCATGTTGAAGACCAACACCCAACCTTTGCAAGTCACGCCAGGGGAAAAATTCCAGTAACTGCTAGTCATATTGGAAATAGGTTTGTAGCCTCTGCGAGTCATGTTATCGACCCATCACCAACCTCTGCATGTCATGTTGGAAATGTGAAACCAACCACTGCTAGTCATGTTGGGGCCATTGATTCTTTTGAGAAACCTAGATGGATAGGATGTAAACCTAAGTTCCCTTATAAGCTTTGCAAGGGAGATCACCTTACTCATTTATGCCTTGGCCTTCCAGAGGTACAAATATTGTGGTCCCTGTCTACAAGATATTCTAATTCTAAATCTTCTAAGGTTTCCTCACAATCTATTCAATCTTTGGTTGATGACGTGGTTGTGTCGATACAGTCTTCGACTGATCCCACTCCTCTTTTGAGGGGTGACGTGCCTGTAGGCCATGTTTTCTCGCAACCTATTCAGCCAGTCATTGAGAAAGTGGTCACACCGATGCAGTCTTCGGCTGATCCCACTCTTCTCTTGGAGAGTGTCGAGTCTACCAAAGTGGTCACGCCGATGCAATCTTCGGTTGCTCCCACTCTTCTCTTAGGGAGTGATGTGTCTACCGGCTATGTTTTTAGCATTTCCAGTTCAGTACTTTCAGAACAAGGGGGAATTCATCTCGCTTCGAGCACACCATGTCCAAGTCCTAAGATGGTTTCCTTTGATTGGAATGACCTTGTTGAGCCTCGTCTTCCTTCTTCCACACCTTTTCAAAAATGGGTTGAAGTTAACTCAACAAACATTTATCGATATATTGTGGATGAAGGAGCCTCTGCAAGTATTTTATCCTCCTCGGTTTGAAAAGTATTGGGATCTTGCGAGCATGTGTTTGCTTCGCATGAGTTGTTGGATCTTGACAGATGTCCTAGTGAATATTTTGGGATTCTTCCTCAGTTTCCTATCTCATTAGGTGGGAATATTTTCCTTGTCGATGTTATAGTGGTGCAAGGCTCGTTAGATTTTAATATGCTTCTTGGGCGTGATTATGTATATGCTATGAACGTTGTGGTGTCTACGCTCTTCCGGGTGATGCATTTCCCTCATAATGGAAGTATTGTTACTATTGACCAACTGGAATATGATAATCACCATCCTAATTCGACGTTAGTTCAGGATGCCCCTATATATGTTCCTAGTGTTCGTGTAGACTCTACCCCGCCATGGGTTAATTATGTTGCGTTTTATCCTCGATGTTGAATTGCTCCTGAGCAGGAAATTGTTCACTCATGTTTTCCTTCTCGAGACATGGTCTCGACAATTGATCCGTTGGTTTATTGAATGGGGGCATGGGAGCCCTTGCTTCCCCCTCTTGGTACAAGTGATATCATCGGGATTACTTGAGAAAAGTAACCTCTTGGAGTCTTCTTTAAGCCCTTTTCAAACTCTCTAAACAGGAAAAGATTGTCGAGTGATCTTGTTGTCCTTCACGCTCGCCAAACTAAAACTTGAAGGCACATATGTCCGACGGTAGTTTACCCCTTTTTTGGTTCGGATGGTAAATTTTATGAACAAAGGTATACTTTAGGAACTTCGGTTCGCTAGAAGAGTATTCTCAGGTATAAGTTTAACCCTTTTTTGGGCCCGAGGGACTAAATTTATGAAAAAGGAACCCCCACGGAGTCCATAGTTAAGCTCTTTTTAGACTCCCTAAAATTGAAAAGATTGTCGAGTGAACTTGTTCCTTCACACTCGTTAGATTTTTCCTGAAGAACATACCCTACAGAGTCCATAGTTATTCTCTTTTCAGACTCCTTAAAATTTAAAAGATTGTCGAGTGACCTTGTTCCTTCACACTCGTTAAATCGGTATAGAAGAACATCAACTGGCATGTGTTTACCCCTTTTTCCGGCCTGTATATTAAGGAGGAAAAAGGTACACCTCAAGAGATTCGTATCGCCGGAAGAGTTCTCCTTAGTAAATTTTATACTTTTTCGGGCTAAGGAGACTAAATCTAGAAAAAAGGATGTGAGCCCATAGTTAAGCTCTTTTCAGACTCCTTAAAATTGAAAAGATTCCCGAGTGATCTTGTCTGTGTCACACTCATTAAAATGGTTTTGAATAGACATATTTTCGGTGCTTGTTTACCCCTTTTTCGAACCGACTAGACTATTTTCGAAAAAGGTACCCCAATGGAGTTTTCTTTTACGTTTTTTCAGACCGTCTAAACGTGAAAAAACTTCTGAGCTTACCTTCTCTAGGCTCGTGAAAAATGCATTGAAGGGGGTTTCATCGTGTCTTGCTAATCACATTTTCATCTCTGCATCTTTGGCCTAATGTCGGCTCCATGTTGCTCTCAATTGAACCTTTGAAGCACGCCTTATACGCAAGCCTTGTAGCACTTTGCCTCTACGACTTGACACCTTGACCCATGGAGGAATTTTCCTTGAGTGTCCTTTTCCTGCACATGTCTCCTTTCTATGAGCATTAGTATGTTACTTGCGCTTGGAACTAGTATGCTTGCGACACTCATTCCTCCTTTGTAATGTAGCATTCTTTTATTCTTTTTCAAGCTCTTTAAAAAATATTGAAAAAGACAAAAAAAAAAAAAACCCAAAAGGAGGACGGGAAATATATATTCCTTTTTGGCAGCACAATGAGTCTCCCTTGGACAAAGCACATCCTTCCATTTGTTCGTCAAGATTTGGGATCTAATATGACCTTATGAAGTTGTTCTCTCTACATAGAGTTGTGTCCTCCTCCGTTTAGTTATCCTTCCAAACACATGGAGAGTTTGCATTGCCTCCTGCATCGTGAACTTATGTTAATGTCATGCTGCCTGAGTCTGGTCATTTGTCATGCTCTTGTCTAAGGGAAGTTTCACCTAGCTTGAGTCGACCTTTCTCCAGTTTGTATCTTGACCTCATGCCCGACCATCCTGAAAGTCCAATAAGATCCTTGTTCGAAATCAATGAAGTTCTCTGACTAATCATCGTGATCCTCTTATTTTTTCCCTTCGAGCCATCGAAGACCTCTGGGTATTGAATTCGTACACTCACATTACACTCCTACCCGAGTTTTGAAGATCTTGAAGTTGTTGCTCAAGCTCTGAAGGCCTCATCTCCAGCCATCAGGTGTCATTTGCTTCTTGAAGATGGATACTATACATGTATATCTTTGATTTTGAGATGTAGATCCGCTGTGAATTGCTCGCGGCTACACTTTATATAGTTATATGACATGGATATGTAGTTTATTTGATTGGAAACCATGATTTATTTCATCCCGAGCATGGGTGTGCCTGCCTCGGAGAGACAATTGTTATTTTCTTAGATGGCACCTCCCGAACTCTGGTCCTAGGCTCACTCGCTTCGTACATTGGAGAAGATTTTGTAATGTATTTCGGCCATCAGATGCTCTTCTGACCTCACACATTAGGGGGCATCTGTTATAACCCTAAATTGCTCCATACATGCATACCTGACATTTGGCCCTCTTACTTGCTATCTTTGTCGAGCGATCTTGTTGTCCTTCACGCTCGCCAAACTAAAACTTGAAGGTACGTCTGTCCGATGGTAGTTTACCCATTTTTTGGTCTGGATAGTAAATTTTAAGAACAAAGGTATACTTTAGGAACTTCGGTTCGCTAGAAGAGTATTCTCAGGTATAAGTTTAACCTTTTTTTGGGCCCGAGGGACTAAATTTACGAAAAAGGAACCCCCACGGAGTCCATAGTTAAGATCTTTTTAGACTCCCTAAAATTGAAAAGATTTTCGAGTGATTTTGTTCCTTCACACTCGTTAAATTGTTTCAGAAGAACATACCCTACAGAGTCCATAGTTATGCTCTTTTCAGACTCCTTAAAATTGAAAAGATTGTCAAGTGACCTTGTTCCTTCACACTCGTTAAATCGGTACAAAAGAACATCTACTAGCATGAGTTTACCCCTTTTTCCGGCAAGTATATTAAGGAGGAAAAAGGTACACCTCGGGAGATTCATCTCACCGAGAGAGTTCTCCTTAGTAAATTTTATACTTTTTCGGGCTAAGGAGACTAAATATAGAAAAAGGATGTGAGCCCATAGTTAAGCTCTTTTCAGACTCCTTAAAATTGAAAAGATTCCTGAGTGATCTTGTCTGTGTCACACTCGTTAAAATGGTTTTGAATAGACATATTTTCGATGCTTTTTTACCCCTTTTTCGAACCGACTAGACTATTTTCGAAAAATGTACCCCAATGGAGTTTTCTTTTACGTTTTTTCAGACTGTCTAAATGTGAAAAAACTACTGATCTTACCTTCTCTAGGCTCGTCAAAAATGCATTGAAGGGGGTTTCATCGTTTCTTGCTAATCACATTTTCATCTCTGCGTCTTTGGCCTAATGCCGGCTCCATGTTTCTCTCAACTTAACCTTTGAAGCATGCCTTATACGCAAGCCGTGTAGCACTTTGCCTCTGCGACCTGACACCTTGACCCATGGAGGAATTTTCTCCGAGTGTCCTTTTCCTTCACATGTCTCCTTTCTATGAGCATTAGTATGTTCCTTGCGCTTGGAACTAGTATGCTAGCGACACTCATTCCTCCTTTGTAATGTAACATTCTTTTATTCTTTTTCAAGCTCTTTAAAAAATATTGAAAAAGACAAAAAAATAAAAAATACCCCAAAAAGAAGACGGGAAATATATATTCCTTTTTGGCAGCACAATGAGTCGCCCTTGGACAAAGCACATCCTTCCATTTGTTCGTCAAGATTTGGGATCTAATATGACCTTAGTAAGTTGTTCTCTCTACATAGAGTTGTGTCCTCCTTCATTTGGTTATCCTTCCAAACAGATGGAGAGTTTGCATTGCCTCCTGCATCGTGAACTTATGTTAATGTCATGTTGCCTGAGTTTGGTCATCTGTCATGCTCTTGTCCAAGGGAAGTTTCACCCATCCCGAGTCAACCTTTCTGCAGTTTGTCTCTTGACCTCATGCCCGACAATCCTGAAAGTTCAATCAGATCCTTGTTCGAAATCAATGAAGTTCTCTGACTAATCACCGAGATCCTCTTATCTGTTCCCAATGAGCCATCGAAGACCTTTGGGTATTGAATTTGTACACTCACATTACACTCCTACCCAAGTTTTGAAGATCTTGAATATGTTGCTCGAGCTCTGAAGGCCTCATCTCCAGCCATCAGGCGTCATTTGCTTCTTGAAGATGGATACTATACATTTATATCTTTGATTTTGAGATGTAGATCCACTTTGTATTGCTCGCAGCTACACTTTATATAGTTATATGACATGGATATGTAGTTTATTTGATTGGCATCCATGATTTATTTCATCTCGAGCATGGGTGTGCCTGCCTCAGAGAGACAATTGTTATTTTTGCATATGACACCTCCCGAACTCTGGCCCTAGGTTCACTCGCTTTGTACATTGGCAAAGATTTTGTAATGTATTTCGGCCATCAGATGATCTTCTGACCTCACACATTAGGGGGCATCTGTTATAACCCTAAATTGCTCCATACATGCATACCTGACATTTGGCCCTCTTACTTGCTATCTTTGCCAAGCCATCACTTAGTAGCTCTTCTTAAAAACTCATTTTTTGAAGATATACAGACCTTGCACCATTATTTCCCGTGTACACACGCCTGCTGCACCACTACAACCCGCGTACGTACACTAGTTTCACCATTACAACCCACGTATACTTGCAAAAGTTGCAAAAATTAAAAAATTGCAAGGAATTCGTTGAGATTACGTGCTATTTGGTAGTTTCCCAACTAATTCACTGCCTATAGCCCATCACCCAGTCGAATAACCATCATTTTTTCATAGAAAAGGAGGTGTTGGGGTCACATTCACAAGCCAAGCATAAGAACAGTTAAACTCTGCCCGTTTCACATCCCCTCCTTTCCCCAAGAAATTGCAGCAACCTTGTGAGATTTGCCTTAGAATTTCCCATTTTGCTCTTTTTCCTCCATCATAAGCCTATTCCATTTCCCTAGAAGAAGTTTGAGAGGAGAAAGATATGTGGAGGTGCACTTGGAGCTCGGTGAAGAGGAGCCCGAACCAGGTTCATGGAGCAGTCGTCGACCTTGTTGTAAGTAAACATTGTGATATCAATAAAATAAATACTTTTCCTATCTTGAAATATGATGTGTCAAATGTTCACATTTGGTTTATGCTTTATTCTAACATCTAAACCATGATTTATATATGAGATGCATGTTTTTAGTTTCTTGTTTATTTGTTTGTGAATGCAGACCAACCTTGGAAGGAGGCTTGTAGTCAACGAAGCTATCAAGTGTGAGAGGATCGACACCGGATGCAGAGTAAAAGGTACAGTTACCTGGTCCTTCTTACTTTGTCTTTCATGTATGAATCTGGGGTGTGTTTAGGGTAGTTAGAAAAGTAGGAGACTTTTAGACGGTTGTGATCTGCCTACATGTTGAACCCTAGTGTAGTCCATAGGGGGGTTTTCCCATTATAGCACTCTTCCTCATAAGAACAACAAATAAAATCTTCCTTTAAGTCATGAGAACTAGGAAAATAAAGAGATGGGTCTTCTTCAACCTGACAATCAGGAGAGCAACGTAATGCAATTCGAACACTTTTCTCATATTCCACACAACAATCATGAAAAAGAAACTCAGAGGAGTAATACCTTTACAGTGCAAATTGAAAGCAACATGGAATTCTCTCAAGGTGAATATGCTTGACGAAGGAAGAGTACTAGTCTTTGGCATCATCATTCAGGGAGAACATAACCATTTTCATTAAGACATGCTATTGATGCAAGTTAAACTGCTCCATGCATTGATGAAAAATAATGAGATGCTGAGCAAGATCATCATCATTTTCTTCTCCGAAGACATGCAATAAATCTCCCCATTTTGATAGATGAGGCACTGGATTTGGAAAACCAATGATGGCTGGAAAGTTTAGAGGAGAAAATCTCCTTGCCAAGATAGCGTCCATGGTCTTTGACATATTGGTTCTTCATGGAGTGGAATTTCCAGGTGAAATATGCAGTCTTTTCTGTCTCCAATCCTTGTTCACCATCAAGAACTGACTGTAATTTGTGTCGTACAACCGAGGGAAGATCTTCAATTTCATCCCCGATAACGACGCCAAAAATGTTAGCATTGAAAGTAACACTTTGACTGCTAAAGTGTAAGCTCAACACCCATCATAATGTAAAATATAAGTTTTGGTTTGAATAGGTGGATCAACAAGATTGAGAAATAAAGGGAGAGGGAAACAATCTGCAGATCATTAGGCTACACTGTTGGGCTATGGAGTCACACAAACATCCTGCATATCACAGGAAATCAGGCTGCCTACCAGACAAAAGGCTTATGAAAAGATGGGTTGAAGAATAGAAGGTAAACAAAAACAAGAATATTCACATAACATAGATCCTTTTGTAATATAGATTAAAGAGTGCTTGAACAATAATCTATGATCAACAAGCAATTACCACAAATCCTTTGCATCTCATGAATCCATTAACCAAAGGCAACTTTTGATATTCAAAATTTCTAAATATTACTCAAGAAACTTGACAAAAAAGAATGGAAACAAGAGAAAAATAGTCTAGTATCACAACTTTTATGAATCTCTAATGGCATAAATGGCTACAACACATGCCCTCAAGCTTACAAATGAGCAACTCGACTGCTCCTCTAGCTCTCTCCTCTCTTGGATCATAAATGCAACCCTTCTCCAAGAGCTCCCTCCTTCATTAAATAGAAAATAGAATCAAAATATGCTTAGGAGGTCGATTCCCATCTCTTTCATTAGATTCTATGCCTTGGAGATAGGTGGCAACAGTCAAAGAGACAAAAATCCAACAAATTGCTAATTTTCAGTAAATTCTTGGAAGCCATTAATAAATTGTTTCCAAACCACTGCATGAGCTATTTAATGGAGCTAAAACTTAGGTGCAAGTGTCCCTTGACATCTAACTGATGCATGAGAAGTCATTTGAACCCTCCTTGACAGGTGGCAACCTCCCAACAAGGCGAATATCCAACAACTATGCAAAATAGAGAGTTTGCAGCACATTTCGTAGTGCCCTGGTGTTTTAATTATTTATCTCAAATGCCAAACCGGGTCAGACTGAAATTTGGTCAGCAAGTCAACAAGGGTATCATCTTCCTCCTCAAAACATTCCAGAGAAACCCACATCACCGTTTTGGATTTATGATCAAATATGTAAAAGTAGCTGCTACAGGAAATTTCACAGCAAATTTTGCAGCGCCTGTCTCAGTTCGCAACACCTATGCCAGTTCGCAGTGCCAAAGGAAAATCAAGTAGCCAAACCCTTTCTTGACCTCCAAACAAGACAAAAGCCTCATGGAGTACCTGATGACTATGAGGTTGATGCTGGTAATTTGAATTTGCACGAGGATGCCTGCAACCTATCCAACCTACAGCCCTTTTCCTTTACTAATTAGCAACACCAGTTCTCAACGCCAACTGAAATATAGCTTCCACACTTCGAGGAGGATGTTAGTTGATGATATGACATAATCGCTGGAGAAATGGTTAAATGTAGGCTCTGAAAACCATAAATCCTCCTTTACATGACCAATCTTATGTGTTAACACTCTAGATCAACTAAGTAAGTAAACATATCAGATCTAAATACTTTGTTGATCTAATTAACTCTTGCATGTAGCGGAAAAAATGATAAAAGAAACCAGACATAATACATAATAATTTTCTACTCTTCCAAATTAGTTCTTCATCAAATAACATTAGAACTTACAAGAGCTCCCTTCACAGGAAAAATGGATTTGAGAAATCAAAACCACAAACCAAATCTGCAAACCTGAACCACAACGTTGCCTCGATTTGTGTGTTGCCAATCACTGAGCTTGTTCGTACATATATGTATGGATCTGTACTTGCTGCAATAAATGTAGCTTCCTCTAAATATGTGTTGCCTTGAAAGACACGATGCATTGAAATATGTGTAGCCTCAAAAGACGTGCAGCCTCGAAAGATGTTTTGTCTCAAAATTTGTGCAAAGTCAAAAGACATGCTTCCTCGATTTTTGTGCTTCCTCAAAAGTCATGCTTTGTCAAAATCCATGCGGCCTCAAAAGACGTGCTACCTCGACTTCTGTACTGCCTCAAAAGACGTGCACCTACCTTGGGAAGCTTGTTGTTGTTTTTCTTTGTTGAAAAGTCAACAAGAAACATGTGTCTAATTTACTTTTCCCTTAATTAAATTAGACAATAAATATTAATCTATTATCTCATTCATAACTGAGTGATTTGGAATTGTAATAGAATTATA
>SNQJ01S0113403.1:18458-46479 GCA_010110895.2 Picea sitchensis
CACCATGGTTAACTACATGCATGTCAATTCCAATGGAGATCCAGTTGAGATAATAGGTGAAAGGGACAATTTGGCTATTAGTTGTGATTTGTTCACACATGCAGTGAATATGCTTATGAGCATGTGCAAACTAGGCAATTGTATTCATTCAATTCATTGTGAGAATTCGGATTGCAGAGATTGTGCAGAGGAGGCAGGCTGTCTGGACATGGAAATTGGCATAGGTATTTGCTAATTTGTGTATGACAGTGTGAGACGATTGTATTGTACTGAGAGCTCTTGGATTAGATTTTTGTATGAGATTGTTTCATGATTCATGATATACACAATATATGATAGTTGGGGTTTTTAGCTTTATGCTTTCTCGGTAAAACTTCTGTGTTGTGTGTTATTGATATTTCATGTTGTGCATTGTGGTTGTGATTGCGGTTTAGATTGCTTCCACAATAATAATAGTAGAAGCGATTCTGTATTTAACAAGTGGCGGAAATTGTTAGATCAAGAGAATCGTAGGAATACATTAAGTGTATCGAAAGTTCTACATTCTTTTCTCGCGAAGCTGAAAAATCATATCTGGTTTTTCTCTTCACCTCATGTGAGTTGTGAAATGAATTCTCATTGTGTCTTTTCCTTTACTCTCTCTGTATTTTGTCATGAGTGATTTACCTAATATCAATGGTTAAGATTAGGTCATGAGATCAATGGGTCTCTTTTAATTAAATCATAAAGTGACTTTAACTTAGTCACTTTTTTAATTAAAAGTCACTTTATAAAAAGACATTCACTTTATTAATAAATTAATAAAGTGAATTCTAGGAAAATTATATGATACATTTAATGACGATTTTCGCAAGTAGACACCCTTACGGAAATAATTATTCGAGCTACAAACACTAACACTCCCTCTTGGAGAGGATGGTATTATCCACCACTCCAAGCTTGTATTTGAAGAAGATGAACTTGCCCTTGACCAAGGGCTTGGTGAAAATGTCTACCAACTGCTCCTCTGTAGGAATATATTGGAGCTGAACTACTTCCTTCTGCACCCTGTCTCTGATGAAGTGGTATCTGATCTCAATGTGTTTTGACCTGTCGTGAAACATTGGATTCTTCGAGATTTTGATGGAACTATGTTTATCATAGTGGATCACAATCGGCTCAAGCTCCTGAACAAATAATCTTGTGAGTATATTGTGACACCATATGGATTCACAACTAGCTAGAATAGCTACTATGTACTCAACCTATGCTGAACTTATGCTACTGAAGTCTTCTTCTTGCTAAACTAGGACATGACCGTTGACCCCAAACTGAAGCAACACCTAGAAGTTATCTTTCGATATGTATAATTTCCTGCCCAATTTGAATCAGAGAACCCCGACAACCTCACACCATATCCACCAAGGTACTGTAGTCCATATCCTAGTGTGCCCTGCAAATATCTGAGCACATTCTTTGCTGTCACCCAGTGCACCTCCATCGGCTCCACCATGAACTGGTTCAAGGTGTTAACAACAAAAAAAATGTTTGGTCGAGTGTTGACTAGATACATGAACGAGCCAATCAAATACCTGTAATGTATGGAATCTGCCAACTCTGAAACTGAAGAATCAATCTTCTTCAGGTTGGTCACCATCGATGTGGCCATTGGTATACTATCATACATATTGAATCTCTTCAGGATTTCCAAAGTATACTTCCCCTGTCCGAGGAATATCTCACCCAATCACTGCCAAACCTCAAGTCCCATAAAATAATGCATCGTCTTGATGCCCTTCATCTCAAATTCCGACGCTAGACTTGACTTGCAACCTGCAATCAGAGTCTCTGCTGTCAGAATGAGATCATCCACATACAACACTAATATGAGGATGTCAAATCCAACCAACAATAAGTATAGGTTGGGATCTGCCTCACTCTTGGTGATGCCCATGTCCTACATATAACTGTTGATTCTGGAGTACCAGGCCCTGGGTGTCTATTTGAGTCCATACAAGGATTTCTTAAGCCTGGATACATGTGTCTTCCTATCATGGACCTGAAACCCATGTGGTTTCTCAATGTAGACATCTTCCTCAATAATTTCATTGTGGAAGGCAGTCTTCACATCCATTTGATGGATGCTCTATCTCATCTCAGAAGCTATAGAGATAACTACTTGAATAGAGGAGTATCTTGATATAGGAGAAAAAGTCACCTTGTAGTCTACTCCCTCTCTATGAGAAAACCTATGAACCACAAATATGTCCTTGTACTTCTCCACACTTCCATATGATGCATGCTTTACCTTGTAAAGCCACCTGGAAGTCACAACTGACTTCCCCTCTAGTATCGACACAATCTCCTTGACATAATTCCTCATGATGGAGTTGTGCTCCTCCACCATGGCATCTCTCTACACCTGTTAGTTGGATGCTTCCTCATAGCTAGAGGGATTTGAGTCTATGATGTTGGTCATCAAGGCCATATACTGCAGAAATTTCCGCGGAGGTCTGGTCTCCTTGAATGTAGACCTGGGAGGCTCAACATGATCCTGAGCATCTTGTAAGGTTTGCTCAAACCACTTGGGCCTCCTGACTGAAGTTGAAAGGGATGACTGCTCTTCCACCTCCATTAGAGTCTATCTCCCTGCACTGGGAGTCTTTGATCTTGCCTCATTCTTTGGGCCCACCTCTTGTGTTCCCTCTGTAACTGCTGGTAGGTCCCGAGATTTCCTAGTTACCAAGTTCTCCTCGAACTTGACATCTCACCTCACCATTGTCTTTCATTGATATAGAAATAAGACTCTATAGGCCTTTGAATCCTCACTGTTCCCCACCAAAATTCCCCTCTCTCCTGAGGGCTACAAACTTGTCCTCTTCTTCACAAGAATGTGGATGTAAACTGGACAACCAAAAATCCTGAGATATCTTATCTCAAGATGCTTCCTGTGAATGCCTCCTCTGATGTTTTACCCTCCAAAATCTGGTATGGGCTCCTGTTCTGCAAATACATAGCTGTATTTCATGCCTCTACCCACAAAAACATAGGAAAACTCTGGTCATGCATCATGGCCTTCACTGCATTGATGATATACATGTTCTTTCTCTCTGCAACCCCATTCGGTTGTGGGTTGTAGGTCATTGTCTTCTCCCTCTTGATCCTTGCCTCCTTGCAAAAATCAACGAAATATGTAGAGGTGAACTCACCCCCATTATCTGTCCTCAACACCTTGCTATTCCTTCCTATCATGTTCTCCACTGGATCTTTTGAAAGCTCGGAAGTGACTGAAGACCTCGTCCTTAGTCTTCATGAAGTATATCCAGGTCTTCCTGGAGAAGTCATCAATGAATGTCACATAGTACGATGCACCCTTCACTGAAGCTACTGACATAGGCCCTCCAAAATCTGAATGGATCGGATCCAATATTCCCTTGGATCGAGTCTCACTAGTAGGAAAGTCTTCCTTGACATTCTTTCCAAGTGTCTGGCCTTTGCACACCCCTTGCTAGTCCAGACTAAATTCTAGAAGCACAGTGACCATATGCCTCAGTAATTTCAAAGCTCTGTGATGGATATGACCCATCCTCATGTGCCACAAATCACACAAGCTTTGTCTGGTTTGCAACAATTCTTATGCAGGCTGGCCTTGAAGTCTGTAAAGGTTCCCATCATGGACTCCAATCCTCATAGTAGTATTTGGACTGGCTTCCTCTAGGTGAATGAACACCTTCCCTCTCCATAATTTAACCACATAACATTTTTCCTCCATGAATGATATGGACAACAAGTTCTTCTTCAGGATAGGTACGTACAATACCTCCTATGTATCAAAAAATATCCCTGAATCAAGCTGGAACTGCACTGTTCCCTGACCCTGCATTGCATACTTGGCATTATGACCAAGTTGTATGTGTAGATCTGATTCCTCGTTTGATAAATTGTTGAAAAATTCTCTAGCCTCTATCATGTGGTGGGATGTGCCACTGTCCAAGTACCATGCAATGTTGGGAGTAGTGCTGGTAGAAAGACAAGACACAGATGCACAATCATTCTCGAACTTAGATGTAAGTTGGCTCCACTGTGTCTTTTTTGTCACTACAACTGTCTATGACTTACCTTTTCCTTTCTTCCTCTATGGACACTGAGAAACAAAATGGCCATTCTTATGGAAGATATAGAATTTGATATTTCTCATATCTCTATTCTTCCTAGATTTTTGTCCCTCCCCTTGACTGCCAACCTTCTTGAAAACTTTTACTTTGCTTTTCTTTGTCTTGCTGACAAGAGCTAAGTTGTCATCTATTGCACCTCCTCCCTGCTTGCCAGATCTGGACTCTCTACAAGTCTCCTCCTGAATGTAGTGATCCCAAAGTTTCTCCCACTTGGGGAGTTTATCTCTAGCATAGATTCCCATGATGAATGGTTCCCAATCATTGGAAAACCCATTCAGAGAAACATTCATTAATTCTACATCAAGTATTGTTTCTCCTACAACTGCAAGCTGGTCACAGATCTTTGTGATCCTCATAAGGTAACTCGTTACATTGTTTGAGGTGTACATTTTGCATTCTCTGAGCTTGGTTTTAAGAATCATGTTTCGACTCATATTGTCACTTTGAAAGAGTGACACAAGGGCATCAAGGATCTCCTTAGATCTGTCCTTTTTTGTAACATGCGAGATTAGATGATTCTTGATAGTGTCAAGAATCACCCTTTGTGCCTTTATATCATTCTGATCCCATGCTTCCTGCACTTCTAGGTCTACAATTGCTAGCGTACCCCCTGAGGTCTACGTTGGAGATGGAGGAGTGTTGGTCACGACTTCCAACAAGTATTATTCCTCCAAGATCACTGAGATTCTTGCTTCCCAAGGCAAGATGTTGGAAACCCCATCTAGTTGATCCTCAACCTTCACACTGGTTACTAACATGGATTATTTGTAATGAATACAATATATTTTTTTTGTCCTTTAACCCGCTGAAGAGATCTGCACTGAATACAATATATCTACTTTTCTCTTAGAGAAAGAGCTCTGATAATGTTAAATTTATTCTAGATCAGCTAACTAAGTAAACAGATAAAATCTAAATACTTTGTTGATCTAATTAACTCTTTCATGCAGCGGGAAAAATGAGAAAAGTAATCACACATAATACATAATAATTTTTATGCTCTTCCAAATCAGTTCTTCATCAAATAACATCATAACTTACAAGATCTCCCTTCATAGGGAAAATGACTCTGAGAAATTTAAACCACAGACAAAATATGCAAACTTGAACTACAATGTTGCCTCGATTGGCGTGCTACCAATCATTGAGGTTGTTCATACATATATGTATGGATATGTACATGTTGCAATAAATGCAACTTCCTCGAAAGATATGCTGACTCAAAAGACATACTTCCTTAAAATACATGTTGCCTTGAAATATGTACAGCCTCAAAAGACATGTTACCTTGATTTCCATGCTACCTCAAAAGACATGTGACCTGCCTTGGGAAGAGTGTTGTTGTTTTTCTTTTCTCTCAAAGATGAAAAATTAGATTCGATTTTTCTCTTCACCTCACGTGACATGTGAAATGAATTCTATTGTGTCTTTTCCTTTACCCTCTCTGTCTTTTGTCATGAGTGATGTACCTAATCTCAACGACCAAGTTTAGATTGTGAGATCAACAGTTCTCTTTTAATTAAATCATTAAGTGAATTTAACTTAGTCACTTTATTGATTGTAATTCACTTTATAAAAAGACATTCGCTTTATTAATAAATTAATAAAGTGAATTCTAGGAAAGGTATATGATACATTTAATGACGATTTTTGCAAGTAGACACCCTTATGGAAATACTTGTCTGAGATACAAACACTATAAAAAAAATAGGTGAATTACAAATTTCATTATGATAGACAAAAGTCTCTATTAGGGGTCCTTAGAGCATCATTCCATTGATTGGTGCACTCATGATCATTATCTTGCTCAATTGTCAAGGGCTAGCCAATCCCTAAAAAAAATTGGCTATCAAGCATCTTCTGGAAATCCATAATCCTTCTATTGTGTTGCTTAAAGAAATAATGATGGATGGGGAAAAAGACACAAAATCCGTCTTTGATTCCCTTCTATGATGGGATTTCATAGCCCTGGATGCTTATGGATGCTTTGGCAGTCTTCTTATAGAATGGAAGAAAAAATCTCTACATCTACAAAACTCATGGGATTTCCACTCTGATTGGGAACCTATTTCCACTCCTCAATTCTTAATCTAGACTTCCTTCATGTTAATAGCTATGGGAATTATGCAGATAAGAGGGAATTCTAGAAAAAAACCAACAAAATTTCTAATCTGTTCGTTGGTCATGTAGTGATTGGTGGGGACCTTAATTTCACTCTAGGAGAATGTGAAATTTGGGTCTCTGCTTCTCAAATCAACCCGCTAGTTGATTTTTTTTATCCACGGTCTAGAGGAAGAAGGGCTATTTGATATCCAACAGAGTAAGTGCTCACCAACTTGGAGAAACATGAGATCTAGTGAGGCAAGAGTGGAAAAATGGTTGGTCTAGTTCCTCCTTTCCGAATTTTTTTCTTTAGGAAAGTCCATGCATATGACAATGAGTCACTTCAAGGGGGGATTCTGACCATGGCCCTATCATTTTGGAATTAATGTATGGGATGAAGAAACCCTCTAGCCTCTTCAAATTCAATTCTAGTTCATTGGAGGACTTGTCCTTGATGGATGTTATCAAATCAAATTGGATGCCTTACAATCCATCTTGCCCAGAGTCTTCCTCACTTCAATTTTTGTCAAATATAGAAAGGGCCAAAGGGGTAATCATCACTTGGTCAAAGGAAAAGAGAAGGAAAAATGTTTGTTTCCTTCTCGATATTGAATCTAAGCTGCAGGCTTGGGAGTACAAGGAGGGACAATTCCCCTTTATAGAGAAATATAAAGAGGAGATTAAAACTCTAGACTAGGATAGAAGGAAAATCCTTTTAAATAAAGAAAACGAGTGGAGATTAAAGAGTTGTGTCCTATAGTTGCAAGCACATGATGGGAAAACCAAATTCTTCCATCACTTTGCAAATAAAAGGAAGGAAATAAACACCATCTGGGCCATTGACAAATCAGATGGCTCCCAAACATTGTCTTTTGATGAAATCGAAGAGGAAATAATCACACACTTCAAAAATTTATTCAGGGCTGACTCCCGGGCAATGATAGACACAATTCTTTCAGTGGCAAGTGTCTTCCCTAGCTTCATTGATCAAGAAGGGAATGACCACTTGATGGCTGAAGTCACAAAAGAGGAATTGTTAAATGTTCTTCAAAGCTTTCAAGAAGACAAGAGCCCAAGTCCTGATGGGATTAGAATTTTATCGTGGATGCTATGATTTCATTAGTGATGAATTACTCAAGATGGTGGAATACTCTAGAAATATTAGGAAAGTTCTAGAAGAATTTAATGCTTCATTCATTGCACTTATTCCAAAAGAAGACAACCCATGCACCTTTGATATATTCAAGCCTATATCCCTATGTATCAACATTTATCAAATAATCTCCAGATTGATTGCCCTCAGATTGAAGGATCTCCTCTCTCAAAATATCTCGTTCAAGCAATTTGGATTTCTTAAGGGGAGTCAAATTCATTAAGCTATTATCTTATCTCAAGAAGGACTCCACTCAATTCACATTGGGAAGAAAAATCCCATAACTTTCAAAGTGGACCTGTCAAAATATTCTGACAAGTCAGGTCACTTTACATTTGACTCCTTTTGATACATCTGGTCTTTGTTCATAGCTTTGTAACACAAGTCATGAATTGTATCAACACAACTTCTTTTGCACTATTGATTAATGTATTTTCTACTTCTTTCTTCAAGGATGAGAAAGGAATTAGACAAGGATTCCCCCTTTCTCCCCTCCTCTTGTCACTGGTAGCAGAAGGGACCAACATGTTGATTCACAACATTGTCACAAATAGTTGTCTAAAAGGTATCTCTATCAGCTCAAATTTCTCTCTATCACATTTACTCTTTGTGGATGATATTCTCATATTTTTTGAAGGAGAGAATCATTACATTGAATACTTGAATAATATTCTCACTACCTTTTGCAATGCCACATGACTGCATATAAATATGGAAAATTCATCCCTCCATACTTGGGGTCTGTTTGAGCAAGAAAATCTCCAAATCTCACAAGCTTTGGACCTCCAAGGTAGAAAGATTGGATTAGGATTGAAATATCTAGGTTTCATCTTAAAAGAAAATGGTTACCAGAAGAGAGATTGGATGTGGCTGCCTGCAAAAGTTGAAAAAGGGATACATGCTTGGTGTAACCGCTGGCTCTCTAGAGATGGTTGACTAGTTCTGGTCAAAGTTGTGTTAGAAGCAATCCTAGTTTACTAGGCCATGTTGGCTTGGATACCCAAAATCATTTTGAGGAAAATCCGATAACTTTCGTACGTATTCCTTTGGTCATTCCAAGAGAATTAAAAAATCACTAGTGCTAGCCTCCTAGAAGTCATTAACTACCCCAAAAAAGATGGGTAGATGGGGGTTAAAAAGCATATTCTTATATATCTCAAAAGCACTAGCAACTAAAAATGTATGGGGGGTAATTGAAGGTTCGGGTCTATGGCCACATGTAATCAAGGAAAAATATTTTCCAATTGACTCAATAATTGATTGGATCCATAATCCAAACAAAAAACAATAAAAGAGTTCAATTGTTTGGAATGTCATATTAGATGCCTTCCCACTCATTGGAAAATGGATAATATGGCATATAATGGATCAAATCTACTACTCGGTAAGGATCATTGGGTTGGATGCAATAATAAACACATCCTTTTGAAACTAGTACTAATCCACACTATTAACCAAGGAGGTTTCTTTTTTCTGAATCAAATATTTCAAAGGGATCTAAGGTAGGGACAAATTAGATGGTTGGGCTGGCAGGAGGTAGGGCTAGATGAGGAATAAGCCCCTTATAATACATAATACATTAACTCACTACACAACTCCTTTGTTTTACCTTTAGAACAAAATGATTAGTTGATATGGTCGTTGAACCCAATAGGTGGGTATGTTCCTCACTTAGGATACTCGACCCTAGCCTAGGAAAATCAAGAGCCACCCCCACCTTGGCAGGGGAATAAAATTTGGAAATTGAAGTGCTCAACTAAATCCAAACTTTCATGTGGTTGTTATTACTGAACAAAGCACTAACTTGGGATCATTTGCAATAATGGAATTTTGTGGGTCTAGACATATGTTGTCTATGTAAACAGAATGGTGAATCAAACCAACATCTTGTTCTAAAATGCTCCTTTTCTAAGTCAATATGGGTTGATATTCAACAGTCTATTGAGACACATTGTTGTCAGGGAGGAGATAAGGTTGAAGTTGTGTTTAAAATTTGGATGGAGGACCCAAGAACCAATGACATAAACAATTTCCTTTTGATAATGACTTGGGGCATATGGATTGCACGTAATAGATCTCTCTTTGAAGGGATTGGAACCTCTCCCTCATGTTGTGCGGTAATTGTCTAGATATCCTATCTACTCTCCCTCAAAATATACTCCTCAACAAACCAATTCTTCTCTGAAATTTATTGTAGCGCACCTTTTCGGCTACCATAGCTTAATCGCTCTTAAAAGGATACTATAACACCACTTGGTACATAACTCATACAGGCATTATATAATCCACATGCGTTTAAGCAAATAAATACATTTAAGCTCATAGTAAACATATTATTTACTGCTATAATAACAATCAATAACATTAACATTAAATTGATATGCACAACAGAATACATGATGATTATAACACACAGAGATACATAAACATAATTAAAGCATCATCTGGTACTTATCTTTGAACGGTGGTAGTTCCACCAACCAAGTGCAGGCCTTCCACGAACCTCCCAGCCTTAGACCACACTGCTCATCAACTCAGTAGTGGGTCACCCCCAAGCTGGGACTAAGCTCCACCCCAAGACAAAGAATCCTAGGCTAGGCTGAGGTTACAGGGAAACAACACACATCCACAAGGATGGAATTATCTCCCAAGAAACTCCCACACTCACTGCCCATAGACCCTCATTCCCCACATGCCTGTTCCACCCCAGGAGTATACACCTTCTCTGTCACCTGGACAGTCCTTCGCTGCTAATCTCCTTTGCCTCGGGTTACAGGAACATGCCTGACCGGAAGTCTCCAGGCTCTATGACATCTACAAGGTTCCTTCCGGGAGTTCTCTCCTTCCTCTACGCACTCTCTCACCTGGAGGGAGTCGCTCACAGGTCCAACAACCTATTCTTCCAACTTCAACCACCTCTCTCACCTGGAGAGAGTGTTGTACAAACTGGCCAACAAGCCACACAGGATCAAACACTACACATCCACCACAATCAACGGGAATCTAGACACGAACACCCCAGGGAAGCTCCAGACAGGTGCAACAACATAACCAGGCTTAGCAGGGATGGGACACTTCCGTTTTCTCAATCTGGCAACACGAGATAGACTCACACTCTGGATTCTCAGGGATGCGTGACGAGTCATCCACACAGGGGTCGATTCAGACTCCTCGGTTTAGAACAGAGAAGGGGTGTACCAGCTTTCCAGAACAAACACAGACTCTTTCTCTAAATCAACACAGGCTTCTCGTTCAGGGAATGTACACATGGGTTTTCTCAGATCCAGACACAGACTTGTCAAATCACAGGGACACACTAAGGTTCTCTGCAGGAGTCGGGTTGGTCATAATATCTAGGGCTCCGTACGCGTTCAGGTAATCGGGTAGAATGGAGGAGGAACCCTTCTCATGGCTCACCTTGGCCGTTTTATTCGCATGCGTCAGGGTTGACACTTGTCACCCATGGAACTGCATGCGTTCCACCAACACGCATCACCCTTGTACGTCCTCCCCTTGCCAGCAAATTAGGATAAAAGATAAAATGCACATGTCCTTTTGGGATAATATTAAAATATTATTCCCAGGCTTAAGCCCCCTAGGCTAAACACTTAGCCCCTTTTCCCACCATCCAGCCCCTAATTCCTTGCCCACTCTATGGATGCTCAATCCCCTTTCACTCATTCATCGTGGTCGGTCTGCACCTGGCGGTGTTTACAATTTTATTAAATGTTCTACATACATACAAGTACAAAATCAGGCCCTTGGCCTCCAACCCTTAGGCTCTCTAGCCTAACAATCACATAAGCCACTAGCTTATAAAAACTTGGCTCACCAGCCTATAAAACATAATTACAATTTCTTTTAGAACATGGTTTGGAACGGGGCTTGGCCTTGGGGACGCTACATTTATTATCAAGAAAGACACCCCTTGGGCCTTTTTTGATGGAGCTGCACAAGGGAACCCACCTAGGGGGGAGCAAGCATGATCATCTTTATGTTGGATGCACATTCTTTTTCATTCTCCGCTGGCCTTGGCCATGCTACTAATAATTTCAATGAATTTATGGCACTAAAGCTCACTCTTCAATTAGATCTGGAAAAAGGAATAACCTATATGAATGTCTATGGTGACTCCATGCTTATTATAAGATGCATGAATGAAATGTCCACTCTACAAAATTGTTCTCTCTAGCCTCTATTTCAAGATATTAAAAGACATTCTTTTGATGTTTTTCATCTTACATTTACTCATGTTGAAAGGAACAAGAATGAAGAAGCAGACAAGCTCTCAAAATCTAGATTGGATATGGACAGGGGGTCGTGGAAGATCCAGACAAAAAACCCCGTTGGAATCATCAAAATTTCTTTACCAGTCTCAGCTCCACATCTAACTAGATTCTCACATTGGATGTTAATGATTATCAAAAGTATTATGGACTATTATGCTACAAGATAGTTGTTATAGACTTTTATGATGTATACATTTTGTAAAATGTATAAGGTTTCCCCACAATCCAGATAGTTAAAAGACTCATATGGATCTATTTATATCAAAATTTTTTGGTTGGCTAACTACTGCATATGACCGACTTTTCAACAAATGACATATGCAATTTTGTTTTCATTAATAAAATTACTTGTTTTTTTCTTGAGGAAAAAAACATTAATTTCATGTGAAACAAAAGTGTTTTTTTTTCCCTCCAGTCAACTATGTTGCCATCAAATCTTTATATATATATTTTCAACTAAAACCTCACATTTATGTTAAATCTAACTTTTGGCCAAAATATAAGTTTGGTTGAACACCTACGAAACTACAAAAAAAAATAGAACAACATAGTTTCTTCCATGTTTCTCCAACTTCAGAAGGAGAAGACATAATGAAATATTACAAATTTACAATTGGACCTGATATTCTTAGATTTGACATCTAATCTATTTTTCATTGATACATTTTTTCTTTGATTTGGTTATGATTTGTTAATTTTAGTTATTTTCTTCTAAAATGTATGTATATTTCATTTTGATCTTGACACTGATGATTGAAATGAAAATTCAATATCTCCATAAATACACAAATGAAAAATCTAGAATTTTTTTGATACACAATCTTTGATTGTCCTATTTAAGAGGGTCTTTTATATTTTTTTATATTGAACTAGAAAGTAGGAAAAAAGTGGGATCTCACCAAACATGTTGATTTTGTGAAACATTTTTCCTTTGATCCATTTTAAAAAATAGGAAAAAAGACTCTTCTCGTCCATTAAATACAAAAAAATAGTAGTGTATTACAAAAGTCTATATACAGTTGTGCATTACAAGTCGTGTTTTTACTATAAAGTGAAATTGTAAAAACAAATATAAGTTTTGATTGTAACTTCTGAAAACATAATTTTTCTTTCTCAAAAAACAAGCAAAATACTAATCAAGATTCATGTTTTCACCTATGAATTAAAAACATATAATTGATTTCTTATACAAACAATATACTTCTTTTGTGAAAAGTTGTCAAAGAGGTGAATAATATTCTTATTACATAAATGCTCTCCAAACATTTCAAAAACTCATTCATCCATTACAACACAAAAGATGTCATGCTAGAAGCAACATGCTATTTTTTGCACTCATACATAATACATAATAGTTCCATGTATTCTAAATCTCTATATCATTTTATATCTATGATTACTTTGCAATAGTAATTGAAATCATTTTCTACAATATTTAACTTCATCAACATAGTATGCTCAATGATTCCCTTTTTGTGCCCCCAACCATATATAAGAACAAACATATTCATTTTGTTCAATTTGATTTTTTTCCTTGTATGTAGTTCATAACATATGCATAGTTACAATGTTAAATTTTGACAAGCTATGGCTTAATTTAGTGAATCGATCTCAAGTGTCAATAATTGATTTATTGAATTGATCCATAGTCCAACACCATCCATGTGACCCTACCCACCTTCCCTAAGAACCCATACATCCTCCCTACTCCTACCGACAACCTCTGCATCCTCATACGACCTCCAAAATAATGTCTCCTTCATACTCTACAAACCCCCATTAAGCCATGGCTTGATTCAATAAATCAAGTCCCATTGCCGATGTTTGATTCAATGAATTGATCCCCGATACTGAATGAATGTCGCTCCTTCGAATGAATGAAGGAGCGACTCCAACAACATATGGACCATCTGAATTGCCAACGAAAGCCCCATGCACATTGTCCTTCCTACTCCGAATGGAATCAAGTCCATGTTTTTTCCCTAATGATCCACACTTCTCAACTTCTGACCAATAAATCTCTCATAAGGGTCCCTTCCGTTCGCCCACACGTTGATGATTATCTGGGTGTTCTTGGGTATCACGAATCCCTCAATCTCACAACTGTTGTCGACTCTGTGTGGGATGAGAAGAGGAATCACCAAACGCAATTGGAACACTTCTTTGACCATTGCATGCAGAAAAGGTAGATGCTCAACATCACTCTCTTCCACTATTAGCTTACGCCCAACTACCTCATCCAATTCTGCTTGTGCTTGTTACGCCTAAAGGTGTATACTTATTGATAATGGGCACAACTAATGATATTTTAACCTTATTTAACTTTAAACTTTAATCTGATGGCTATGCATTCAATGCTGGCATATTCTTAGTCGTCCTTCAAAATCAATGGGTCAAATTTATTGTTCTTAACTTTCTTGCATTTATCAAAGCATCCGTTAAAATGTTTACTTTTTAACATTTACCTAATCACATTAAAAAATTACTGTAAGGATATGTAATTGCCAAGTTTAAATAATTAAGTAGAATTAAATACAGCCAAAGCGTTATCAACCACAAATCAGCGACAGTGCTAATTTCATCTTCTCCGGATTACAGATAGTTCTACCATCGCCCACTCTATTGTCGTCGTCGTGGTGTCACTCTCGACCCCAATTATGTCTTGCAACAACGTGAAGGATTTAAACATTAGAAAGAAGGCCCTGTATACAATTTCCACAGTGTTGTGGAGGCAAATCAATAGATTTCAAAATTTTAGTGTGTTGATAATGTGTAACCATGCATTGAACCTAGAAATTGGGCCTTCGTGCCGGTAGACCACAAGGAAGTCGAGGCAGACTACTGTTTTCCCAACGAGAGATATCTGAAAAATGGCACCAAGGTCTTGTATTCGATACATTCAATGGGTAGAATGAAGAGCATATGGGAGAATAATTGCCGGAGTTCAGGCCTGAGAGATGGATTGATGACAAGGGGTTTTTTTGTGAGTGAATCCGCGTTCAAGTATCTGATCTTCAATGGTGGCCCAAGGCTGTTCTTGGATAAGGATTTTGCTTAGGTTCAGATGAAATGGATTGCCACAACTGTTATCTAGGGATTCCGTCTCAAATTGGATCCCGGGCACGTGGTGTGTATGGGCATAAGAATTCCATGCATTAGCATAGAAAATCATTCGCCTGTGCATGTACCCCACGCGTTATTTCCTATTTCCATATGTAATCCATGACTTTAAAACACATGGCGAGTGGTTTTCAACATCATGTCTCTGGTATGCTTGTCGCTATAAACAGGTTACTGGTCATGTTGCAGCCGAGGCATGAAATTCATTGCTGAATAATTTAAATTAAGAGCCCATTATTTGCAATCATTTCGACTCTTCATCCAAATCCAGTAGAGAGTTCTTTATCCGGTCCATACATTTGCACAGATCCAACAATTCAACTTTCTTTTCTATTTTTTGTGACGAAGTTTAATACATTCTTTGTAGAAAAAAATGTCCTGACTATCTCTTCTCTTTAACAGGCGCCACTCACACCAAACTGCATCTTTATATTCAGGCGCCACTCACACAAAAACAGCCAATGACACCACATGATATTCACAAGATGAATGATAGGGACTGCCAAGAATAATTATTCCCAAATGCCAAGAATAATGTACTTCGAAGTTTCAAAGTTAATATATGGACAGAGAGAGTAGTAGCACTCAAACACAACATGAAATAGCCTCAATCTCTGTCAGTCATAAGTCATATTTCATTTTTTAGTTTATTTAATATTCTCCATTTCATCTGCGAGAACTTTTATTTTCAACAACAACACATGGCAATTCCTATGTTGTCACTGCACCTGCATGTCCATGTCCATGGCTGTGACCGCCAAATGCCTCGTTGGTTGATCTTTTGTATGCATAAAACTGATTACGTCTAAAATGTGTACATTTATTGATAATGAGCATAATTAATCACTTTTAATCTAAAATTCTAATCTGATGGCTAACAATTGAAGATGCTGATATATTCTTAGTCGTCCTCCCAAATCAATGAATGTGATTTCCTCTTCATAACTTCCCTGTATTTTTGAATGCATCAGTTAACCTGTTTACCTTTTAACATTTACCTAATCATATTAAGAAATTACTTTAACATTTACCTAATCATATTAAGAAATTACTGTAACACTATATATAGACACTCATTTTCTGGTTGTACATTTCATTTTCTAGATGTACTTTTCATTTTTTGTCGTCGCCTTTCGACATTCATCAACCATTAAGTGGCTGTGCTAGTAATAGTAAATACTAGATGCATTTAAATTGTTTAGAATCCAGATAGTGTGCCCCTTTCGTCCACTGACATTACCCGAAACATTCAGAAGAAAACTAGTGAGAAAACTCCCAATTCTGAAAGTACTGGCCAACAATGCAGTTCCTATGCTTTGCATGCTCTCGGGGGCCTGATCATAAAATAATTATATCTCCCCCCCTTCAATCAAGGCTTCTGCTACACCTCCCAGCAAAAACTAAGGAAGAAAAATGAAAAGGGTAATGGGAGCTACTTCTTTCTTGTTTCCTAACCTTTCAAGCCCCCGTGCTTTCACAACACTAATCTGTTTCATATCAGGTATGGAGGCCACTGCCATGGTTAAGACGTTGATGGCCATGCCAATACCCATCCTCTGTAGCATTGTTATGCCTCTGGGATCGCCTGTGAATCTTCTAAATATCCTTACCAAAATTCTGTAGGGAACCTGGAGGGATTTCAAAGTGAGAACCTGGAGGGATTTCAAAGTGAGAACCCATGTGTCTGTTGAGTCTTGTTCCCTGTTTTACGAACAATTTGTTGACATGGGACGACAAGGTGCTTGGCATCAACGTTGCAACCCAAACTTACCAGACACAACTTCCATGGTGCTATCCCGCTCTGAAAAAATTGCTTGTAAAAAATGCGATTCTTATTTCAAAACATTAATTGTCTGAAAAACTCAAAATTATTTTCTAGTAGCTGTAGTTTTAAGTAATTGATTTGTCTGAAAAACTCAAAATTATTATTTTTCTTGGAGAAGTCTTTGGCTTTCAAATTTTTATATGGTGAATAAAACGTAAATCAATTTAGAAATCACATCCCAACAATAACACTACTCTCCCATGGAGTCGATTTGTTACAAACTGATCTTTATCTGCGCGAGCATCTTATGAAATTTTTTTTAAGGGGATAACTTCATCTACAAAACCTAATTGCAAAATTTCATGGAGTGTTGGTATTAGTGATGAATGCATTTCCTAGGCACGAATATCAACACATTATGGAGTACAATGCCAACCATACAATATATAGCTTATCCGTGATGTTTGTAAATATGAAGAGATAGAATTATGAAGCATGAGACAATGGCTTTCTACATTGCGAAGGCTCCATCTATAAGTTGCATAAAGTTTTTAGGGCTCCATAAAGTTGTTGGATGAAAAAGTCTAGAATCAACCATAACTTTTCCTATTCAATAGTATATTTAACGTTTAAATCACAATTAAATAAAACCAATTTCACAATTAAATAAAACCAATTTATAAAGATTTTTCTCTATCTTTCTCTTCTAATTTTCCTATTTAATAGTATATTTAACGTTTAAATCACAATTAAATAAAACCAATTTATAGAGATTTTTCTCTATCTTTCTCTTCTAATTTTCTTAAAAAAAATTTCAAGTATGAGATCAAATTAAAAAAAAATAGTATATTTATTTTATATCTTTTTTTAATTAACTTAAATACAAAATATTTGTAATCTCTCACTATTTGAGTAAAGTCAATTTATAGAGATCTTCTCTCCATCCTTCTAATTTTTTTAAAGGAATTTTCAAATGTAAGGTAAAAAAAAATAAATAAAAATTATATATATATATATATATATATATTAATTTAAATATAAAATATTTGCAATCTTTCATTATTTTAAAGGTAACGTTATTTACATGTTTTAAGGTTTTGTTCCTTAGTTAAATGGAAAGGCAAATAAAATTATTTATGATGTTTGATTTCAAAAAACAATTTCTTCCATAGCATTGAAAATAAAATTATTTATGATGTTAGAGATTTGATTTCAAAAAACAATTTCTTCCATAGCATTGAAAGGTAATAAGGGGATGCTAATCATAGAGAAGTTGATGAATAATAATGGTGTTTCTGTTAACAAGGGTGGTAAAAACATCATTATTCAAGAAAAAACAAATTGTATTGCATATTTATTGGGATTTTCAAACGATGTAGATGACATGGAAGACTCTAAAAATGAAGGAGACGAAAAAATTGAAGATACTCTACACAATTCAGATGAATACTAAACAAATGAATTTCAAAGCACACTAGACCATATCCAGGATGTGGAAACAAGTAAAAAAGAAAACTAAAAAAAATTAATGATAAGAGGCATACTTGCGAAAAGGATCAACGATGATGTGATTCAAGGAGAAGGAAGTAGCCAAAAAAACAAAAAGGAGGGTCGGAAAAAAAAGGTGAATCATGAAATTGTTCATGTAGAACTTACAACTCCTAGATTTTAGCTAGCTAATGAATTAATCTGTCTCATTAAAACAAAATTCATAACATGTTGGAATGTGAAAACCTAGTCGATGGTTTACTTAGTTTAGATGTGAATTAAGTGCACCCTTCTTATGAATACAAGTTGAACTTGGAAAATTGATAAACTCATAAATTCCATATTCAAAACTTGAAAACATTAATTAAGAACAACCTTTTTGCAACCATGCTTCCCAATCTTGTCATGGTGGGTAATGAACAAGTCAGAAACAAGGTGCACTTTAATAATGCAAATTGGAACAAATATACCTACTATGTAATAGGAGGTTGTCACACTGTGGAGAAACAAGGTGCACTTTAATAATGCAAATTGGAACAAATATACCTACTATGTAATAGGAGGTTGTCACACTGTGGAGGTAAGGAGACAACTCTCACGGGATTGTCTATCTACTCAATTTAAAATATGCATGGCTAAGGATTATGTTGGATTATTGGTTCATGAAGCAAGGATATTAGCATGGAACCATAACTTGGCTAATGATTATAAAAAAACAACTATCACTTATCCAAGGAGTGTGTTTCTGTCATCGAGTTTCAAGAGGAGTGTAATGGAAATAGACCACTTATAACTAATGAGATGTGAATGCAATGGTGTTTAGAAATTGTCATGCCTATCCATACCTCCCATGGATTAAAATATAAAAGTGACACATTAAGGGAGGTAGGTCGTGTTTTTCAATTAGCATTTCATTATGGGGATGTTTGGAATTTGATGAATGCCATTTTCTAAAAATGGGAAAATGGAGACATTAAAGGATATAAATACATAAAGATGTGAATTGATGTAACTTCAATTGGAATTTATGTCAATTTTCCATTAAATATGCCATTTTTTCTTTGAAGAGCATGAAAGTATCAAGGATGTAGATATTAAAGGAGGCAAGTATTTATTTCATTTGAAACTGTTATAATATATTATAGTGATTATGAGCGTTAGATTTGGTAATTGATTTAATTTTAAATCCATTTATGGAAGTTCAACAAAGTATCACAAGCATTTCAAATATTAATATAGAATGCCATATCTTGGTGTGATAAAACTAAAGAATTGTAGGAATTTCAAATTGATGAAGATATGAATCATTATGGTTATGATGGTTTGCATAAGCATCATATTCTATCATATGTAGGGATAGGAAGGAATTAGAAAAAATTGTGCTCTAAAGGCCATATTATCTAGTTATTGCTTTGCAGATATTCCATTTGGCTATGATTGTAAGGGTGCAATGAATGATGAGGTTCCATATATATTTGAAAAATTCAAAAAAGTTATGGAAGAGTTTATTGAGGTCACAACTTCTTCACTGGATGATTTTAGGGGCTAAATTTCGCTCATGTGCTAATTTTCCATGGTTTTTCCAAAAAAGAGATACGCTATTTTAAAAATGATTCGCCCAAATTCTATAGGATAAAATTATTTTACCTTAAAAATCGCCAAAATTTTACAAAAACTATATAAAATCCTTAGAAATTTGAATATTTTTACAAAAATATCGCCAAACATTTATAGTTGGCATATGAAGGATTAGTATGATTTGTCAAGGTTTCTACATTTTAAAATAAATTTCCATCCTTAAAATCATCCCTGCAGTTCACTGTGGTGCATCTGTTGTTTTCCATTATACATCAGAAACTAGTATGGTTATAACAACATTAAAAATGAAAAATAACATTCGATGCAACCACCTTATTTGATATAATATTATTATTTTTATTATTATTGATACAATTATACTTATTCTTATTATATTTCATCTCTATGAATTTTGTTACATTACTATTTGTGATCAATTTTGTTGCGATATTCATTTCAATTTTTTATGCATTATATTTATTTAAATATTTTCTCATTTATTAAACCAATTCAACCACAAACCCATTATAATTACTCCTAAGGGTTCATGGTCTACTTATTACACTCAAATAATACATAATACATGTTGGTTACTAGAGAAAATATAATATGTATTCATGGGACATTGTAAATCTTCTAAAATATGGTAAATATTCTAGTCACATTTTGAACTTCAATGCAATGGTTGGAAAACTAAAACATGTTGATCATGACATTATGGTGATAGTGTTAGTGCATATAAAAAACCTCAAGCATTGATTAATCACATTTTGGATATTTTTTCAAATATTCTAGTCACATTTTGAACTTCAATGCAATGGTTGGAAAACTAAAACATGTTGATCATCACATTATGGTGATAGTGTTAGTGCATATAAAAAACCTCAAGCATTGATTAATCACTTTTTGGATATTTTTTCAAATGAGAATGATTGGGTGTTAGATTTATTTAATAGTACAAGTAAGTTGATTTCATTATAATTTTGTTATCAATATAGAAAATTCTTATAAATTACAATCTAATTATATATTCTTTATACCTTTTGTGGGAACACTGTTGGCATTTTGTCCCAAGAAAAGGAAGAAATCACGTGTTTGATAAAATATAAGGTCTAAATACAATGTATTCATCAAATAATAAATGCATTGGATGTACTACCCAATGCAAACACATAATTGTGCTTAAGAATGATCTTACTTTCACCAAAGAGCCACATCCTCCTATCAAGTTTTTGATTGGAAAAGTGGAAGCAAAGTTTGCAAAGGCAGAAGACATAACATCTAAACACAAGGATAATGATATGGATATTATTATTGATAATGAAATTGTAGTTGTAGAAAACACTCAAATTATTGAGTTAATATCAATAATTGATGGAGATTTTAAGAATTCATATATACCCTAAGTAGATATAATGCACAAGGGCTTCACCTTGTTGAACAATATCTGATCACATTCATTCATACATGGGAGTTTAAAATTAAGAAAAATAAAGTCAATATATTGTAGGTATTTGTGGGAGGGATGCAAGGTATCAGTGGTTTTATATGTATTGGGGGGTAAAGAAAGAGATATCTAGTAAAAATAGTTTTTCTTTTTATTATTATTGGAAAGATGTATTGGGAGGGAGTTCAACAAAAATATCTTGAGAGGTATTTATCAATATCTAGTGAAATTAGGGATATTCCTTAATATCCCATGAACACATGCGTTATGTCAGAAGTTTGCTAAGTGAAAACCTTGGTATATAATGTGATCACAAGTGGAACTTTGGTATATATTCATGAAAATTATAACTTGTATTTTCATATTGTTTACAATATTTTCTTCAAATATGTAGTATCATTACTATAGAATTATTCTTTCACGATAGCTTAAGAGATTTCAAGAAAAAGGTTGTATATGATATTTTCATTCAACCCCTACATGGGCGTGCATGTGTACGTCAGTTGGGTCTAGCACAACTGGTAGAGAGGAGAAGTTGTTATCCTCCCACTTGGGTTTAAATTCAACTTGTGACATGTTCACTTTTAATTAGTGGATAGTTGAATGGGGCTAACAAGGTACTGTGTATGCTCTATAGTTGGAATCCAAGGTCTTCCAATAACACTTTCCCATGATGAGGTGCTATGGTTATATAACATATATTGATACCTTTGCAAGGGTGGATTTATGTAGAGAGAGGCTTGAAATCTCTATTAGGTTTCAAATCATGGTCAAGTTTCTTTACGAGAAATCAATTATGTTGTGCTTTAAGGATACAAATTATGTAGAGGATAATAAGGGAGAGCTAGAGCATAATTAGGGGATTCCAATTTCACAATGACATATTATTTTTTAAGGAAAGGTGACTGGAGGATATTTCCCATATGTTTGATTATCACATATGCAAAGATTCAATGATAATATTAGCTTTGTGTTTGCATGGGGAGGTTGTGGGAATAGAGGTGCCCTCTTCTTCAAAGCCAACTATTTTTAATGAAGAAGTTCGATATAAAACTTTGACTCACACAATTCAACCCCTTATCATGATAAGTTTGTATATAGTGGAGAAATCTAATGAGGTGCTAGGTTTGGATATCTCTTATATGTTGGTCAATGAATACATTTGTTCATATAAGTTAGCTACTATAATATATCATTTTAATGGTTTTTGACCTCAGGCAATAGATCTGTATTACTAGACTTACTCCATTTGGACCAAAAAATGTGAGATATATTTATGTTCTAAAGGTTTTTTTTTTTTGTAGTATAATTTTTTATTCAAGGTGATTATTAGGGAGTCTCATATGAGGGGTGTTGATGTTTTCATAGTTGTGGAAGGTATTAACCTCCACGTGTAACCTATGACTTAGAATAGAATATTCCAGAAGCAAGTGAACCATTAAAAAGAGGTGTGCAAACCCTAGAAGACAAGTCAACCTAACAAAATAAATAATATTAGAATATTGTCTTCCAAAAATACAAGTCGACTCCATAGGAAAAAGATAAACAAAAAATATAATTACCCGAAAGTCGGGTCGGCCTAGCCAGAAAACTCATTGGACAGATTAATATAAATAGAGAACGTTTTAGCTCAGGTGTACACCTAGTTAGTGTGCAAGTCTTATGGAGAGCTGCAGTTGCATCTACAATTGTAGCTTGAAGGAGGAATAAGGGTTCATGGTCATCTCTTGGTCTTGGTGATATTCTTGGTGATATTCTTGCTAAGTATGGCACAATATTGAGAGAGAGAGTATTGCAGTTGCAACTATTGTATTTGTGTATGGTACTTGTTCTGTGGATATGGCGACTCTCTCTCTTGTGCGCTACCCTTGGAGAAGGAGTGCTCTACTTGTATTGAGTTGTTGCTGCAGTTAGCAGCTAGGGTTTATCTATTGGTTTTGGAGTAGGCTTGCTAGAATTATCTAAGTAAAGGTTATTGTGCTCGGGGGTGGAATATGTGAATGCCTATGGTTGGGTGACAATGATGTGACATTGTCTATGGCTAAATGAGCATACCAAAATTTCAACATGGTTTCACAGTTGGTTTCCTTCGTAACAGTCTAATCATTGGAAGTAAGATCCTCAGTTTCCCCCATTTATAAGATCGTTGAGCACTTAATGAACTCACTAAGAAGGTCGACTAAGTAGGGTGCATCTCTTCCTTGGATCAGATCTGCAAATTTTTGAAGTTGAGATATTATGATTTCCTCATAAAAACCCTAGGTTTGCAGTGCTAGTTTCTTCATGCCAGTTGTAGCACCAGTTGCAGTTCCAATTGCAACACCAATTGTAGTTCTAGTTGCTTCACTATTTATAGTGCCAGTTGCAGCACCAATTATAGTGCCAGTTGCAACACCAGTTGCAGTACTAGTTGCATCATTAGTTGCAGTACCAATTGCAATAAATTTTCTGTGAAATGTTGGGCTTAATCTTTGGTTGTTCTAGTGCAACTTACCCTAGTGCATCTCCAGTTATCTTATGATTGCAAGTTGGAGCACTTTGAAGTTTTAGGGTTCGTCATTGCTTGCCGCTGCTATCAGATGGTGACACTATCTACCGCTGCTTGTCACTATTGTCGGAGGTATGTACTTATATATGTTTAAATTGTATCATTATTTTGAGTGTGATTGCAGGAGAAGGGATCTCTAGTCCAAGCAACAATTGTAGATCCAGAAGGATCTCATATCCAACACATTTAGAGGAACAACACACTCCAGGTTTCATTGTTTTCATATGCCTCTAGTTGTTATGGAATTATTGTGACCTTATGAACATATAGTTTTATTTTGATCTATTGAAGTTATGATTATCATACTAATCTATGTTCAAAGTTAAAGTTAGAAACTAACTTGAGTCAAAGTATTAGATTGATTAAGGTTGAGACTTTAGAGTTTATTTGCACTATATTCTCTAACTCATATTTCTGTCTAGAAAATATATTGTCGTAAATACAGGGGATAGGTTGAAGAGAATACTTGTCATCTTGAGTGAAGTAGTCTTGGAAAAAAATCAACAACACTCATTCTTGAAGATAAGACTCCAGGTTCCAGGTTTGATTAAATTAATAAGTTTCCAATTTGCATATATCAAGTTTGATAATTGTTACATTACTAGTTGTGACAACAATCCTTGAAAGGTTCTATTATTTCTAAATACAATGAATACTTGGCAACATGTGAGTACTATTGATATAAATGCTTGCAAGATGAATTGACATATCCTCTAGGAGATACTTCTTGTTTTTCTTCCAGGCAGGTCACCTTGGTAATAATATTATGATTACCATGAGATTGTCCTTTTTTATTCTCGTTGGCATTGATATGTTCTTATGAAAATGCTATTATACTTTTTGTTATTGTTTTCTTGTTCTGGGTAGGTTACCATGGAGGAATGATTGTATCACAACACTAGAAGAGTGTTTTTCCTATTTCTTATTATTGTATTTTTATTTTGGTTCTTGTTCCAGGAAGGTCACAAGCAATAGCTCTGAGAAGGAGCTACTATAATTATTGTTCTCGTTCTTGTTTTTATTATTATAAGAGTATTATTATTGTTTACTATTCCATTTGTTGTCCTTGTTTCGAACAGGTCATAGGTGATAAATCTGAGGGAAGCTATAGTGATGGTTTCAGGAGACAACATATTAGATGGTCTCTAGTTTGAGACATGGAGCCGACTATCCAGATAAGAAGTTGTATACATGACCGTATACATCCATGTACCAAAGAAGAAGAAGACGAAGAAGGATACTTTTGCGATATACATAGTATATCATATAGAGATTGATTGTAAGGAGAAGAAGTCTCCAAAGATGACTGAATAAATCCTTCTAGTGCAGTTGATCACTCTTCATATCATCAGGAAGAGTTAGTAGAGCCAAAAGGGCCTACCCATAATCGTTGTAGTAACCAGGAAGAGACCAACGTGGTCCCATGAAACTTTGCAGGATGCAACATTGATGAGTCATATCATGAGGGGCAGATGGATCCAAAGATTATATAGACTCAGAGGGAGTTAAGATTCAGAGGGAGAATGGAGACTCAGAGACTTTCATATTCATATGGAAGAGAGAGACGTCTTCCAGAACTGACAGATAGATGCCATGGGTTGAGAAGGCTAGATCGAAGCTTTAGAGGCTTCAAGGAGATATGAGATATTATGGGAAGGATTGGGATACATATATTTTTCTTGGTTCCGACACCAGAAGGGAAGTAAGTGGTGACTTCCAAGTTGATCTACAAGATCAAGCATGTTGCATATAAATAGCCTAGATATGTACAAACCCTGATTTGTGTCCGGAGGATTCTCCCAGTAAGAGGGAGAAGACTATGATGAGACACTTGCTTAAGAATATTGCTATCGACAAATAGGTAGAAGATATTTTAACCAAGCCTTTATCAGGGATAAGATTGGAGTGGTCCAAATGTCTTTTCTCTAGTAGTGAGAAGTGATGTGTTCCCCAGTAGAGGGAAGTGAGGATATCCTCAGTAGTGGGAGCTACCCCAATGCAAATTGGTACTCCAACACAGGTTGGTATGCTACCCTGACGCAAGTTGGTACTCCAACACAGGCTGGTATGCTACCCCAGTGCATGTTGGTACTCCAACACAGGCTAGTATGTTAACCCAATGCATGATGGTATGCTACCTTAGCGTAGGTTGGTACTCCAACGCAAACTGGTATGCTACAAAAGTACAGGTTGGTACTCCAACGTAGGATGGTATGCTACCCTAATGAAAGTTTTTATGCTACCCCAGCGTAGGTTGGTACTCCAATGCAGGCTGATATGCTACCCCAACATAGGTTGGTACTCCAACGTAGGCTAGAATGCTACCCCAGTGCAGGTTGGTACTCCAACGTAGGATAGTATGCTACCCCAACACAGGTTGGTACTCCAATGAAATATGGTATGCTACCCCAATGCAAGTTGGTATGCTACTCCAACATAGGCTGGTATATTACCCCAACGCAGGTTGGTATGATACTCCAACGAAGGTTGGTACACTACTCCAGCGAAAGTGCAAAACCTCCTATGCCATATAGATCCATGATTGACAACATGACAATGATCGAGGTGTGAAGAAGCATAGAAGCAGTGATGATGATCATGCCAAGATGAATACTTTCCTCATTAAGAGGGAGTGTTAAATTTTTGAGTCAAATTCTATGTGAGTTGACGAGTTACTAGTTTTGTATGAACTAGATGCCGACCTTTAGTGTCGGAAATGATTCCCAGTTAGAGTGTTGATTAATAACATTGGAGGTTATTAGCTGGAGGGCCAACCAATAGTGTTGGAGGTATTTGTCACCTAGATGGATAATGTGTGACTATGATGGTGATACTTGTTAAATGATCTGTTTGATCATATGATAACTTGCATGGCTATGGTGATGCTACCTATAGACTGGTCTGCAAGGTCATGTGAGTCTTGCCCATGCCATGTGATATGGATGGATGTGTTTGAGACCACTACATGAAGAACATATTATTTAATACCTCCCTATCTAAAAGGGAGTGTTGATTTTTTGGTAGCTGCGGGAGGTATTAACCTCCACATGTAACCTATGACTTAGAATAGAATATTCTGGAAGCAAGTGAACCATTAAATAGATGTGTGGAAACCCTAGAAAATGATTCAGCCTAGAAGAATAAATAATATTAGAATATTATCTTCTATAAATACAAGTCGGCTCCAAGGAAAAAGATAAACATAAAATATAATTACCAAAAATTCAGGTCAGCCCATCTAGAAAATTCACTGGACAAATTAATATAAATAGAGGACGTTTTAGCTAATTTGTACACCAATTAGTGTGCAATAATTGTGGAGAGCTGCAATTGCAGCTGCAAGGAGGAATAAGGGCACATGGTCATATCTTGGTCTTCATCTCTCTCTTGGTAATTTTCTTGGTGATATTCTTGGAGATATTCTTGCTAAGTATGGCACAAGTTTGAGAGAGAGAGTAGTGCAGCTATAACTGTTGCAGTTGTGTATGGTACTTGTTCTGTGGATATAGAGACTCTCTCTCTTGTGCGCTACCCTTGGAGAAGGAGCGCTCTACTTGTCTTGAGTTGTTGTTGCAATTAACAACTAGGGTTTATCTGTTGGTTCTTGAGTAGGCTTGTTAGAATTATCTAAGTAAAGGTTAGTGTGCTCAGGGGTGGCATATGTGAATGCCTATGGTTTGGTGACAATGATGTGACATTGTCTATTGTTAAGTGAGCATACCAAAATTTCAACAAGGGGCCATGATTTTGGGGAATAAAATGTCTCTTCATTACGCCATAGTGCCCAAAGTTCGACCTATTCACTATGGTTTTATCTGCCACTTACTTATTGGCATCCTTTAACACATAGAGATATTGGAAATTCCTTGGATAGATTCCTAAGACATATTTTTATCGTCCTTGGTTGGGTATTTTCGATTATATTTGAATATGTATGGAGATTTATCTTAGGAAAGGTCTTCTATATAGGATGTATCTCATACAAAAAAGGTTCAATTGACTCAAGTATTGGATTATGAAAATAATGTAGTTAGGTGTCACATCTACCATCAACTATGTCATATATAGGAATCTTGTCTTCAAGTTGAAGCACATTCAAAGAGAAAAAAGGGACATCCTTCCAAATCTAAGAGATGGAAGTCATATGAGCTACCACTTTCAAATGTTGAAAATGACATGAGTTAATAAGATTTAACTTCACAAGAGATAGTAAACAGAGTAAAATAAGAAACATATAAAAAGAATGAAGATATAAATCGGTCACTCGAAGGTTCTAGAAGTAAGGAATCCCATAGTTTACTACAATGGGAATATAGTTGTATTGAAACTCTAGCAGGAGGAATAAAAATATCTCATGAATTCGAATGCTCAAAAAT
>SNQJ01S0113404.1:0-12413 GCA_010110895.2 Picea sitchensis
CCGAAGAAAGCCACCATGAACACTAAAACTTGATTATAACTGTGATCTAAAGTGAATCAGGTGAGATAGGAAATTATTAACCAAGTGTTTAGATATGCATGGAGAGTTTAGTCATTGGAAATATAAGGAGATTGACTGATAAATACAACAAGAAGGGATCCAAGCTGGGAGGGGGTGAGATAAGCCTCAAGGAAAAAGTGGGCTACGTTGACCTGATCGACATTGGCAAGAGGAAGTGGATTGTCTTCAATGTTATCGACAAAGACGAGGGGTCAACATCTTTCCGCTGATGCATTTATGACAAGAGAGGGAAACTTGTCAACAGGTAGTGTTCCGGGAAGAAGAGGTGAACCTCTTCAATAAGCAATGTAACAAAGCGAAAGGGAGAGAACGTCACTGCTATGTGATGAAACAACGCAAGTAGAAGGGACTTAGCTGGTGAATGTCATGCGCAAGATGAAATAATAATGTGACCAATATCGGTGAGATGCCATTGATCATGCGAACTTTGTTGACTATGAAGGTGTATGTCAGTGAGGTTTGGCAGAAGCATGATAGCGCATTATCCAAGTTCAAAGGGAGGTGGCTTATGAATTGGTGAAGGAATCAATGGCATGCCAATGTAGAGGTGAAGTAAAACATGTTCTCTTTGATGCACTATGTGTCCACGTAGGAAGAGGGAACTTGCAGAAGTGTGGATTATCAAGTAGAAGTGATCTAAGGAGGAACTGGAAATGATAAGATGAGGTAGGTTAAGGAGAACTTCGACGTATCTATTTGCATCAGGGAGAGAATGTGAGGGTTTCGGTTGGAAGAATTAAAGGGGGGCCCAATTTCTTGTCTTGGATAGAGGCTAAGACAAGAAAATTGGGAGGTTGTTGTGCGGCCACAACAAGTTCCAACTTGGAAGGTAAAATTGTTGGTTGGTCGACATACAACTGACATGTCTCCTTCAAGCTGCTTAACCTTCTCTTCTAAGTTAGATCAATTCTTCTAACAATTTTTCTCTACATGTCCAGTCTTTTCATAGTAGAGGCATGTTTTTTTCTTTTGATTATTCTGGGTGGATGTAGGCTCATCAATATTCACTTTAGTTTTCTGCTCAAGACATTCCTTTATGCATATAGGAGCATTGAAGCATCCTCAATCCTTATAATTTATCTTTCCATTTCCATTGAGAAAGTGATCTTGATGTTTACCATCAAGATTCCCTTCATCAAACAACCTGTGTTGATCATTAATCAATAAGCCACAAAAGTTATCAAAGGTATATTCCTTACCATCTTCCTCGTGTTCTTGCTAATTTTTCTGGAATGTGGAACATAACATGTTGAAAGGTGTTCTCAGATTCATTAGGACCAACTCAATGGGTTTTCCATCTTTCTTTTGAAAATTCTTCCCACATTCATCAAATTTCAACTGTATCTTTTCAACACGTGCCAAATAGTCCTCAATTCTTTCAAAATAATGCAAATCAAGAGAGATCAACTCTTTATTTTACTGCATAACTTGAATCTCATTGAATTTATCAAACAAAGACTTCAACTTCTTCCAGATTTCATGAGGGAAGTCAATCTTGCTCGTATGAATGAAAATCTCTTGAGAAATATATGTTGTGATAATCCCAACAACCTCATATTTCTTGCCATCACTGAAAAACTTCACCTGGTCATATTTTGGATCTGGAATAGAGATGTTCGTATACTTCCAGATCCATTTTATTTTCAATAGAGTCTCCATATTTGGTGCCCAAATAGCGTAATTGAGTCCATTCAAAATAACAAGATCAATATTGGAAGCCATCTTAGATATCTGACAGATCTAATATTATCTAAACAATTTGTAGTCAACAAATCGAAAATCCAGAGTTAGTCACTACAAGATCTAACTCAAAAATATTTGTGGACAACAAGCGAGGTCAATATAGGGTGCTCTAATACCATGTTGGGGATTGGGGTAACCCTGAGAAGAACAAAACAGAATATGTATAAATAATACTCCAAGAAGATCAGTGGTGTCTAAATACATAGTTTCAACACTTAAGCACAATACATTGTGATCATAACATCACAATGCAACATTGAATACAATCATGATTACTCACCATGTTGTATGGATCGACCCATGGGGTCCTTTATTTATGGTCTCAAGATCTAACTAATTTCCTTGAAATTAGGAACATCTTGTCCACATATAACTGTCGATGGTTGTAACGAATTATGGAAAACCCACATTGTTGTTTTGGATAGTCAACTTACCAAGTTGACCTAACCGTTTAGTTGTCCAACACATAATCGATAGCTTGATTGGTCGATCTATTGTTTGACTGCCTCTGACTGCCAATTGATTATCTGACCTACTATTTAGTCGACCATACTATTGATTGTCTCCAATTCTTATTCGATTGACCACCCGATTGTCTCTAGTAGAAGTGGGATGAACCATCATAACCTGAGGTTCAAACAACTAAATAAAATGCTTGTCCACCAATATACTTTGTTTCGAGTAGCTCACTAGTGAGTGCGGTTTTGGTGACTGCCATGTCCAAATATCCTCTAGCTGGTTGATCTTCATCTCGATTAACCTTACGAGATCTCTCGTCATTCTAGGACTAATAATTCCATGATCATTTCTCTCCTCCAACTTTCAAAGGACCAAATTTATGGTGTTTCTCTGCCACAAAAATGCTCTGCTCATTCATAGCCTCACCACCATTGTTGGAATCATTGTTGTTGTATTCAATCCATTGTGCATAACTCTAGTATCTTTGTAGGAAAAGTCAAACAGGTCATTAATTCGAAATGCCTCTCCTCCACCAGTCTAGATAACCTCTAGATTGTTCACACTAGTGCAAGAGTCCATTAGGTTCCAGACTCAACTGATGTTGGTGCTTAGGTCCTACAAAAATATCTTAGTTATCTGATTTCTGCAGTGAATATTCCCCATGGCCTCTTACGTCATATCATTTACAATAGTTTGTATACTGTCTAGTATTAAACTACATGCCGAGGACATATTATTTTATCCGACCAATGATTCTTCTACTTCTCTCTCCCACACCTCATCCATTCCAATCCAATTCCAACAAATTAACTATCCATTAGAAGGGGATTGATAAGAGAACCTTCTTTCCCGTGGCCTCATTGACCAAATCACATGGCTCTAGTGCAACCACGACATCGTTCTCCATGCATGAGCTGCAACCCATAATCTTCCTCCACCATTATCAACAACCACTTATCCATGCACAAGAAATCCAACACCATGGCTCTCTACCTGTGTGACTCCTTGATCATAGTCGTGTCAAGATTGGACATTATCTCCATTGTCAAGTAGTCTCTCCCTATAAATAAGTGTTGCATGAGGCCCACCATTGTCTTCTTACTCCGTCGAGCATTTCCTCTTTACATTCGACCACTGGATCATCAAGTGAATCCTTCCAATGAGCAAGATAACCATCCATGTGTGGAGTGGAAAACAAGACTGGGAAGAACTTAGTCGAGAAAACCAGGGCTCAATTAAAAGATCACATCCAATAATCACTCACTCTAGAATTTTGGAGCCACGTATAAAGCCTTGACACACGAGCACCTTCAGATGGAAACTGTAATTCAATCTATCAACTATATTCAAGCAGGTTTGGCATTCAAATAATAGCACAAATCGACATGCTACAACAAAATTTGTTACGAGTAGATCTCTTATTCCTCATGCGTGAGAACTTACTCACATGGTGGATGAGACTTATGAAATCAACTCCTCTTCTTCCTTTGAAAACGATTACTACTTGCTGGCAGTGTCTCTTTCTTAGAAGGTGGCTCTTCTCCTTTCATGTAGTAGTTACATCAAAATATGGACAAAATACTCCAAAAAACAATTTACTCTACTCTCTACATTTTCCCGGGCTCTCCCATGAGGGATTCATGCCTAGACCTACTCTTATACCATTTTATAAAACTGGAGAATAGTTGTTATTATACACACAAAATGTGTTGAGTCACACTATTAATCCAATCAAATAGAGTAGATATAAATACATGAAGCATTGTCTCAAGATATACAAACTACCTTGATCACATAATCTACTAGTTGTGACAATATCTCAACCTCACACCAATATAGGAAGCATCTAGTTGGAGACAATCTCTCACATCCAACTAGTTTCAAGAATATCCTACAAACTAGAAATAAACTCTCTACATAGATACCAACTCTATCTAATTTATTGACCAATAATCATTACAACCACATATGTGATCACACCTAAGACAAGTAGGAGTTACATATTCCAACACCAATATTGATCCATCTTAACTTATCTACCATGCACAGAGAGGGATCAAATCCCTTGATGTGAAAACCTTACTTCAAGTTCTTTTATTCTAAGAAAAGTTTTCATCTTGAAGAATTTGATCTCTCCCAACACATTATTATAGATCTCCAACTAAATTGGATCTACACTCGCACATTTAATTGAGTCAAACCTAAATCTTTTCATATACCATCCTTATTGAGAATGTTCCACTTCCACCTTTTCTTATCTCGAATATTTTTCCAGAGATCATGGCTCATTATCTTGTATATATACCTTCATTAATGTTATGTTCTATATTTTCTATGCACCAGATGACTCTGAATTTAGAAAATTATTAAGAATCCAATGATAAATTACATTGATAACTAACCTAAGGGGTTGGTTCAATTGGTTATTTGTTTATTCATTTCTAAAAAAATTCAAAATATGGAAACATGGATGTTCGCATAGGGGTAGAACCAGGGTTCAATGTTACAACAATGCACCAAAAAAACCCTAACTACCAGCCCTTTCGAAAACACCTACGAAGCAGATGAAGTCTCACTCGAGGTAGAGGCAGGGGTGGTTGCAAGACTCCGATGTCTGCAACCTTAGTTGGGGCATAGATCTGTGATTGTAACACCTTAACAAAGCACTTAGCAATTATAGTTCATCAATATTCAATCTAGTTTACAACGTAGTTAAACCCTAACAACAGATCAACGCAACATTCACATAGATCCAATGGATTCAACCACTAAGCATACCAGCAGAGATCATATCTAGCATTCATTCAAATTATTAAGCACTAAGCTATCATATTAGATTCATCTATCATCTAGCCACGCACTAAGAATTGAATCACATAAACAAGAGAGCAATCATAAAGCACAAAGCATTCATAACACAAGATATACATGGTTCACCCCCACCCTGGGGCTATGTCCACCAACTCTTCGTCTTCTTTATTAGCTTCTTTCAATMTTMTTACATGCACAAAGCCTCCAAATCAACTCCACGGAGGATAGGAGATCTGCACACCTYGCTAGATCCTCCTTCACCGAGTAGATMTAGGCACAAATCTTTACACAGTCTTTTACAGTCGCTTGCACTTAGCCTTGCAAGTCTCACACAGTGCGCACAAAGCCAAATCACACAGATCTACTTTTGCACTTAGAAACAATGGCTCACACTGACTAGTCACTACTTCTTACATCGCCTAGACTTCTATTTATTCATTAAAAAATATCCCTAAGAATGGGTAAACCCATGGGCCGACATCCCCATACCCATTACATAAGCCCAAAACCCAAAAATCCCTAAAAAGGGGCCGAGATCCAACGATCTCCACTTCGACTTGCACTTTGCCTTTGACAGCCTGTCGAAGTCCCAAAATGGTAAAAAATGACCAAGGGTCCTCAAAACTTGGTTAAGGGCCAACAGGCCCCCAACACTCACCTGTGACTCATCCCAAGTCACTCTGATATCGGTAGCTCTGCCTCAAAATCCTCAAACTTGGATTGAGATGCTTCGACCTGTTGTTGTGCCATGACCTCCTGCTCAACAAACTCTTAGATTACTGATTCGTTGGCGGATCCCTCTAAGCGTTGTTCAATTGCAGTGACGAGTTGCTCCAGTTCTGCTCCTCGACCTTCGATCTCTGCAAATAGTTGGCAAGCCTCATCCTGTATTGGTTGGAGCCTCTGAGTTACTTCCATGACTCTGATCTGAATGGTGTGGACCTGCTACTAGGCAATGCGTTGTTCTTGGGATCACTTCATCCTCTCAATGGCTGATAGGGGCTTCATCTGCGCATATATTGTTTCTTCTTACTGCTTCGCCTCTTGGAGATGTGACTCCAGTGCCTTCAATTTAGGATCCTCAGTGAGTCGCTCATAAGTTTGGGCACTGTGATCACTCAGTTGTTTACATTCCATGGCGAGACCCTTGATTCTTTTAACTGCACCTCGAGCAGTCGCTTCTCTTTGATCTCGCACATCCTGTGGAGTACTGGGCTCTGTTCTTAGCTCCAGATCTATGATTCTCTGCTGAAGCTACTGCATGGTTTTTGTGAGCTGCGCTACTTGGTGTTCTACTGATTCTTCCTCCTTCTTCTCCAAGCTCGTCACAAAGCGAAGTACTCTGTTGACTTCCTCTTTTACTCCGATCTGCTCTGCGAGCATCTGTTCTTTCTCCCACTGGATCTATGCTCTCTCTTCTTCGAACTTCACTTGAAGAGCGTCCTGCTCCTGTTGCGCAATCCTATGTTGCTCTATAACTTCCTCCTATGCTTGTTTCAGGGCCACTGTGGCCTGGTATTTCTCAGCTTGTGCTCGATGAAGGCAGGCTTCAGTCACATCAGCCAGTCTGCGGAGTTGAGCAAGCTCATCTCCCAACTCTGGTTCTTTTGAGGGTGGAGGCGCAGTGGACACTGCGCGGCTCGAATAAAGGGCTCATTGTACACCTCTTGGTTCTGCTTCAATTCTATCGTACATGGCTTCTTGTTTTGCTTCGTTTCTTTGCAAAATCTCTTCTAAGGCATCTCCTACAACTGAAATAATGAAGTCAAAGTCGTCGACCATGAGTACATTTTGCATCTTTGGTTTATTGGATTTGGAATTCTTTTGCGATGAAGGTTTTGTGGGGGAAACCATCCTTTTCTTATATGGATCGGTTTCATTAGGGAGGTTCTATGGCGGTGTTAGTTCGCCTTGCTTATCTTCTTCTTGTTCTTTTTCCTCTTTGTTCACTTCATCATCACCTCCTTTTCTAAGTGACTCGGATGCGGTCTCTTCTAATGTGTTTTGTACTTCCTGTACATATTGCTTCTTTTTCTTCCTGCTGCTGCTTGGGGCATCATACCCTTCATGAGCAACTATCGGGTTTTCAATGAGGTCTGGGTCAGATAGGTCTGTGGGGTCAACAGGGATAAGGAGTTCTACAGGCCAGTCTTTAATGATTTCTTCCAGGCCCTCTGTAGTGAGCTTGTAGTAGTATTGAAGTTCTTCTTTTCTTTCATCGGTGCACGCAGTAATATAAATAAAATGCCTATCTGCGCAGAACTTCATAAGAGGCATGAACCTGTATAGGATGTTCGACGTCATACGAGGGAAGGACTCAATAGCCCTCCTAAGCTACAGGTAGTAGGTATGAAATACTGCATTTGACTTCCACTAAGATCCCATATCACTCGAATACCAGAGCATGGTGAACTTTGCAGCGAGTGGATTGAATGGATCGATCTCAGGGAAGATCATACCTTCCGACATCTCCCAAGAAGTAAACACGATGAGGATTAGGAGCCAGCTGAAGTAAAACTCATAGCCCTGATCCTGAGCTTCGTGGCAATCCAGTTCGAGCTGGTTAACTAGGTACTTCACCTAGTTCATCTGTAGGCCTTCCACACATTTCCCAGTGACGTCAACGACAAACCCTATAACTTGCGTGGGTCTGTTTTTTCTTACTAGCTTTCCTGCAATTAATTGGCATGCTAGGTGCATTGCACCATTCTGGATGGGGGTTACCTTGTAGCCTCATGTCCCCTTATCAACATTTCCATATGTTTCTTTAATCGTCTGTGCCAAGGCGCGGTCTGCAACTTTTCCTAGGTAGAAGTCTTGTGGGTCTAGTCCCTACATGCTCATTCCGGTGATCCTATGGATCAACATCGGATCGACAGTGATACATCTTTCCAACCAAATATAGCCACCATGGAAGTATGACAGCAAGAGCTTAACGCAGGCGTTAACCTTCTGATGCCTTCCAAAATGTGGAATCTTCATTACATTCAAAAGGGTGGACTACGCGAGGTTCATGGTCCACAGCTAAGGGATGATTTTCATATTCTTTCCCTTCGTCTTGGTCATATATTTGTGAGGTGAGAGCATGCCATAGCTCTTACGGTCTCCCAGGTTATAGTCACTAATATTCAAGGTTGGAATCCTCTCTAGCTGTGTTCTGACTGTGCGTATCCCCTTCGGGAGATACGCAGTGATGATAGTGTAGTCGAAGTCCCTCAGGACACTGTCATGACTCACTACACCGGCCAGGGGTGGGATGTACTTGGGTAGGATGGATGGTAATATCTTTGCATTCGCCAAGTCATCTCTATGCTTGGTTCTTTTCTCAGTCGCAGCTCGGGATGGTCTGGATCCATGAGAAGTCGACAGGGAGGATTGCACTCCTCTCGTCAATAAAGCTTGTACGCCTACAGACATTACTTTTTCAGTCACGAGGTCGATGAGTATCTCCTTTACAGACTCTTCGACTGCGCTAATATCTTTGGACATACACGCTCGTGGCTGACTATCTCAGGTTGAAGAGAAACTACTCAATGCAACGGGATGGATGGCGATAGCTTGATGATCACTGCATGAAATCAACTAATATGTGAGCTCGGATAATCACGGGTGGAAAAAGTGTTCTCGGCGCAAGGATCGACGAAATAAGTAGACAATTAGGTAACATATCTCTCCAATGGGAAAAACGTCTTCATTAATGTAGTTCTGTCCGTTACGGCGTGGTCCCAACAGTCTGATGGCAAGCTTTCTGGCGATAACTGTTGTTCTACCCATTTGGGTCATCGGGCTAACGGTTATAATGCCTCCAACGGTCATATTTCTTCGCCATGGTGAAGTGCCATGCTATGATGTACTGGTATCCTGACGAAGTTAAGATTCTGGAATCCTTCCTTCTGCGCAGTTCCTTGTGGAATTTTTTGTAACTTTTCTATCTTTTCTTTCTTCTTATTGAGATTTCTAGCCTTCTTCCCAGTGATCTTCATCTCGATATTCCTCTTTCCATTCTGATTCTGATCTTCTTTGGGCATAGTAACTTCGCACTGTTGATGGTCTTTACTAGGGTTCAAGGGAAATACTTCTTCTTTATCTGGTGTAGGTGCTCTACTCTCCTGTACATATAGGTGTCTCAAGTCGTCATGTGTCCTTTCAACTTTGACATCCAAGTTTTTGGTTCTGAATAACTTCGACCTTTTCTCCTTTCAAATGTGTGATCCTCCTAGACATGAAATACTTTAATTCTTTCTTCTTCTTCTCTAAGACTTCCTCTTCTTTTCTTCTGGCTTGATCCTTTTCGATCCAAGGTTTTCCTAGTAACATAACAAATGGGGCATTGTTCCCAATAAATTTAACAACCTCAAAATCTTCTTCTGTCGAGGTTCCATGAGCACTCATAGATATCTGGGTAAGTCTTCCACATAGGGTTATCAACTTTCCTCTAAATAATCTTATTCCTCCCAATGAAGGAATCATAGCAGGCTTTCCTAAAATTTTCCAAGTTCTTTCTATCATGATATTCCCCTGTGTTTCCTCATCCAAAACGTAGTCAATGTCGAAGTCTCCTATTCTTGTTTCTATGCATTCTTTTTCTTTGAAGATCTCTGGTAAGTTGATGTTTCTGTGATCATTCAGGGTTTCTTTCATTTGCAATAGTATAGTTTCTTATTCTTTCTGGGGTTCTACCGTGATCTTAGTTTCTTGACCTTCCTCAGGGTTTTCTTGTCTCATATTCATTCTTTCAACCTTAGCAATCATTCTAGGGAAATCCATAACTTCATGATCCATAGATTTTCAACAAAGACAACTGGGTCTTCTATCAGGGCATTCCTTAGCAAGATGTCCTGGTCTTCTGCAACTGTAACAAAGAGTTAATCCTCTCTTTCTCTTAAATGATCCCTATCCTTTCCTGTACTGCACACTAGGGTCATGGTAGCTAACCTGCAAAAAAATCTTTCTAGGATCTTGCATCCATTTGTTAGTCCATACATTCTTTCTATGCATAGGAATAACATATCTTTCACTATTCTTATAAGATATACTCAGATCAAATATTCTTTCGTCTAGCTGTGCCCTAGTTTTCAAGCTAGGATTTTTTTTATCAAACATACCTAGATCCATATTTTTGACACAAAAATTTCTACTTATCTTACCTTTTCACTCAAAATTTCTCACTATTCTTACCTTTCTCAGAGCAAAAATATTCAATATATTACCTCTTTTCTTCAGATCATACTTCTCTTATTAGCACAAATATTCACAATCCAAGTAGAGTACTGCACACCAAGGCAACATATATACACACAGAGTTTTCACAGTTTCACATCAGATTTTCGCACAGAGCTTCTTCTTCCTCAGTTCCCAACAATCACAGTTTTAGGTCAGATCTTCGTACAAAGCTTCTTCTTCCTTAGTTCCCAGCAATCAAAGTTTCAGGTCCTGAAAACGAAACCATTTGTTGGCACAGGGGAAGACCCGGGGTTCAACGCTACAACATCGCACCAACAAAACCTTAACTACCAACCCTTTCAACAACACCTGCGAAGTAGATGAAGTCTCACCCGAGGTAGAGGCAGGGGTGGTTGTAGGACTCAGATGTCTGCAACCTTAGCTGGGACACAAATCTGTGATTGTAACACCTTACCAAAGCACTTAGCAATTATAGTTCATCGATATTCAGTGTAGTTTACAGCGTAGTTAAACCCTAACAACAGATCAACGCAACATTCACACAGAGCCAATGGATTCAAGCACTAAGCATACCAACATAGATCAGATCTATCATTCATTCACATTATTCAACACTAAACTATCATATCAGATTCATCTATCATCTAACCGCGCACTAAGCATTGAATCACATAAAAAAGAGAGCAATCATAAAGCACAAAGCATTCATAACACAAGATATATGTGGTTCACCCACACCCTGGGGCTACGCCCACCAACTCTTCATCTTCTTTATTAGCTTCTTTCAATCTTCTTACATGCACAAAGCCTCCAAATCGACTCCGTAGAGGACAGGAGATCTACGCACCTTGCCAGATCCTCCTTCCCTGAGTAGATCTAGGCACAGAGCCTTACACAGTCTTTTACAGTCACTTTCACTTATCCTTGCAAGTCTCACACAGTGCGCACAAAGCCAAATCACACATATCTACTTTTGCACTTAGCAACAATGGCTCACATTGACTAGTCAATACTTCTTACATCACCTAGACTTATATTTATTCATTACAAAATAGGCCTAAGCATGGGTAAACCCATGGGTTGACATCCCCATACCCATTACATAAGCCCAAAACCAAAAAATCCCTAAAAAGGGGCTGAGATCTCACGATCTCCGCTTCGACTTGCGCTCCACCTTTGACAGCCTGTCGAAGTCCCAAAATGGTAAAAAATGATCAAGGGTCCTCAAAACTTGGTCAAGGGCCAACAATGGATCTAAATAAAAAAATAAGCATTGCTAAGATAAAAACAAATTCTCACGAGCTCCATAGTGAAAGTGGGCGTTGGTCAATTATTAAAACACCATGGAATGAAAGAGTGTGTCACCTTTGTGACATTAAGAAGGTTGAAGATGAAAAACACTTTCTCTTAGATTGTTCAACTTATACCCATATTAGATCTCATTTTCAAAATAGTTGTCACACTACCAACCTTCCTAACCTCTTAACTCAACAAAAGTATGGTGATCTTGGAAAGATTCTCTTAATGCTTTTCGAGCACAGAAACAAAATTCTAAAGATTGACAAGTAATCACTTACCCTCTTCAGGTCTATAAGACCAATTCGATCTTAGTGGACGTTAATCATCTTCATCTTTATCATCATCACTAAAACTACACCAGCTTATACACATTGTATTCATATTATATAGTCACATACATAGAATTTCATGTGATCCTTCTTCCATTTATATCAAAACTTTCCTATCTTATTTGATTCTCTTACGTTTGTCATTGTGAACATGTGTATCTAAACATGACATTTATGTTACAAAATTCAATGTTATTGGTACGAACAAGTTGCAGTGGTTTTTCCCAATATTAATACAATTTTTTATTACAAAATCTAAAAAAAAAATTAGGGTTTTTCTTATGATTGTTTTTAAAAAATTACAATATGCAAAAATTACTAGGACAACTATTAAATTATTAAATTGTTGGAATATAAAAAATGTAATCAATTAAAAGTAGATTTAATATTTTATTAATTTTAGTTTTAAAAATTCATTAATTTATCAAATTTTATAAAATAAAAAATAATATTGAAATTAAAAAAAAATAATATTATAAAAATTTATGCAAAAGAAACCATGTTCAA
>SNQJ01S0113404.1:12423-26182 GCA_010110895.2 Picea sitchensis
TCATATGAATACTCTGTGTAGAATGTGTTTATTTGTTTAAATGCATGGGATTTATAATACCTGTATGAGTTATGTGCAAAGTGGTGTTATAGTCTTCTTTTAATAGCGTTTAAACCTTGGTAGCCAGAAAAGGTGTGCTACAACTGGGCTAGGTTGACTAAAACTTTGACCGTGAATATATTTTGATATGTAACTCCATTTTATGAGCCATTTACACCGTTGGAAATCTTGTGATGCACTCTTCACGATAATGACAATTTCACTGAGTTTTGAGGACTTCGATTTTTTTCCCTTTCTCTATCTGCGGAGGCCATTCTAAGCTTCTTGAGTTGCTTCTACAAATTCTGAGTTGTCCTTAGTCTTCTCTGGATCCTTTTTGGATCACCTTGAAAATGATGTCCAAGTAAGTTTTCACCTTGAAAATAATGTTTAAGTAAGTTTTCACCTTGGAAAAATGTTCAACAAAGCCTTCACTATATAAATTGTTATTCCAATAAAAACTTGAACTTCAAAAAGATAATTTATTTTTCACTCAAAACATCAACCACCTTGTTCAAAACAATGAAAAAGATGATTCAAACTTTTTCTTAGGGGATCCACATATGAAAAACCATGAAACGCACGAGTGAATTGTGTAAAATTGGTTCAGCCAAAAGCGTATTTATAATATTTGGTGGCAATTGAAACGAAACGATGGGTCCCTTCATTTTTTCCTGGCCGACATAATTCTTTCACCAACCTTTCCACCAAAAAAACTAGTGTTCAAATGAAAAGTGAGGAATCTATTTATTTTCCACGGATTCCATTAGAAAAATATATTTTGGTCGAACAAAATATGTTTCGGCCGAAAGATTATTTCGGTTGAAAACCTGTGAATGTGATTGTTTGCAAGAACCTGAGAATTCCCTCTAGCTTACTTGAAATTTGGAGGTTGCAGACTCCTGCAAATACTCAAAATTTTGTTTTGGAATTGATACCAACATTTGCAAAATTAAATCTAATTTCAATAGATATAATTTGTTTTTACTTTCATTTTTTTTATCTAATTTTATTTAATTTAAAAAAAATAAATCACTACATAATATTTTCAGGTGACATTATGATTCAGTGAAATGGAATATCCATATCTCTAAGAATACACTGTGGAAAATTTAGAAAAAAATATATTCAAAATCCTTAAGTTGTTTTCTTCAAAAGGGTACTTTTAGATTTTACTTTTAAGTAAAAATTAAGATAGATACAAGGTAGGGGAAAACATGTGTTTAAAATTTGCAACTTTTTCAGCTTGGTCAACTTAAAAAAAAATCTAGAAATTATAGTATTCATCCATTAGATTCATAGTCATAAGAAAATAGAGTCTCTATAGTTTGTTGCAGTATATTTCGTTTGTCAAAAGAAAAAGTTTAATAATAGATACATTGTTCGAGGGGGGGAAATAACTCATTATCATTCCTTTCATTTTTAAGGAACATACTGTAAAAAAAATTCCAAATTGAGATATCAAAGCTCAATAAAAATAATTTGAAAAATAGTCAGTAGAAAGCTAACAAAATTCTTCACAAGTTTTGTTTTTACGATAAAGTGAAATTCTAAATAAAAAAATACTTTTGTATACCGGAATTTGAAGAACTTGTGAAAATATAGTTTTTTTTCCTCATAAAACAAGCAAAATGGTTAACCATCTTCATAATTTTACCCCACAAAATAATTACACTTTGTTCATCAATGAACACTTCAAATTACATTCTCTAGTCTTTAGCTTATGTATTGTTGATGATTACAGTTGCGTGAGACATCCTCCAAAACATAGACTGAGTGATTTGGCCTATGAGAGAGCCCATGAGTTGGGTGTGCCCATGAGATGGGTGTGTTGTTCCTCTCTGAGATGGAGATGGAACATTGTGTGCCCCTGTGTAGAGAATATACACATGAGTTGGGTGTGTCATTCTCTCTATGACAGAGATGGAACACTATCTACCCCTGTGTAGGGAAGATGCCCATGAGTTGTGTGTGTCGTTCTCTCTGAGTGAGGGGTGAAGGAGCCCATGTGATGGGTTTACTGTTCTCCTTTGTGTAGAGAGTTGATATGATGTGATACTCGAGATTATTCTACTATGAGACTCAGTGAGATAGATATCTATTGAGTAGGGTGTCCCTGTGGTTGAGCACAAGTGGATGTGATCCTAATGGTTGAGCACTAGTGGATGTGATCCTAATGGTTGAGCACTAGTGAGTGTGTGTCCAGATGATTCTCCTGTGAGACGTAGTGAGATAGATATTTGTTGACTTGGACATCCCTATGGCTTAGAACAGGTGGACGTGCCCCTAGTGGTTGAGCACTAATGGATGTGTGAGATCCTTTTCTATATTGTCTAAGAGTCATATTTGCCTGTAACCCTAATTGTGATGTAAAGGGTACAAGTCGGCCCCACCATAAAGTAAAAGATAATTAATATGGTAATTATTAATTATTTTCGGAGTTACTGAGGTCATCCATGTTGTGCCAATAGACACCACTTTTGATGTGTCCATTCTAATATAAATAAAGATGATTTCCCCATTGAGGAAACACAACACACATGTGATTTTGGAAATTTCAGCAAGTACATCTTCTAGGGATGAAGTTCACACCTCTCTTGGGTGCTAGCCTTCTTGGTTTTGGAGAGAACCCTTTTGTGTGTTAGGTCTATGGTGTGGGAGGTCTTTCTCTTGAAGAATATAGAAAATGATTGTTGGGTTTTCTTCCATTGTTGAGAAGGGTTTCCCAGGACATTTTTTGTGTTCTTGTGCATGGTATTTCTTCTTGTGATATTGGTTATTACAACAATTGTGAATGGTGTAGTTTTATTTCTTTATGGCTCAAGTAAATGATAAAATGAAATAAACCTCATGATTGAGCCTAGCCTAGTGAAAAATCCACATGGTTTCAGAGCATAGGTCTTGAAGAACCCATTGCACAAGCATTCAAAGCAACTCGTCCTCTTCTTCTGTAGTTTCGTATGACCCTCTAGGGTTTGTTGCAATTCCATACGGACCTCCTTTTATGAGGTGTTTCAACATATTAAACTTGGAATCTCGGGCTAAAATTTGTACAGGAGTGTACAACCTCCTTCAGCGCACCTCCAACAAGCTTCATATTTCATTTCTGAGCATTTTGGATTTTTGTCCCTAGGGTTTCTAGGGTTTCACAATTTTCTGTAGAAATTTCAAAATTAGGGTTTCTGCAGCTCATTGAAGGAGCTCTTTAGCTCACTAGTGTTCTTCTAATTTTCAAGGATTATTGTTGGCAGTCATAAGCCCAAAAAAACCTAAGGCTTCTAGCCTATCCTAGCCTTTAGGTTTTCTAGCCTAGTTGACAAGTGTTTGTGAAGAATCTAAAAATATGATGAACAAAACTATGTTGGAAGAAAATCTTGATGAATCAAGAAAATATAGTTCCTGGAAGCCAAGACTTCAGAGAGATGAAGACATCAACATTTCAGCACTCTCAGGTATGGTTCTTACTAATGATGATACTTGGTTAATTAACAGTGGTGCCTCCAGGAACATGACCGGTTTTAGAGATCACCTGACTGATCTTGTTGAGAAAGAGACCAATCTACATGTTGTCCTTGGAGACGATGCCAGATATAATGTGAAAGGGATTGGAACTTCTACCTTCCAACTAGATTCTAACATGCAGATTCAGCTAAGTGAAGTACTATATGTACATGGGATGAAGAGGAACCTTGTCTCCATTTCTGCCTTAGAAGACAAAGGCTACAAGGTTACCTTCTCTGAAGGAAGATTTCTTGCATGGCACAAGGACTCACATATAAATTCTGCTAAATTAATTGGTGTTTGAGAAATAAGATTATACAGATTGACCATGAGACCAATTCAAGACCTGTTACCTGATACTATAATCTTGAGTGAGCTATGGCATAGGAGACTTGCTCACATTCATTATAGAGCTCTCCCATCTCTAGGGAAAATGGTAACAGGCCTTCTAGAGATACAGATTCAACATAAAGGTGTTTGCAAAGTTTGTTCTCTTGGAAAGAATGTTAAAGAGTTCTTCTTGAACAGTGACAATAGATCCAAGGAAATATTGGACTTAATACATTCAGATGTGTGTGGGCCAATGATTGTTGCCTCCCTGAATTGATATTTTTACTATGCACTCTTCATAGATGATCACTCTTGGAAAACTTGGATTTACTTTCTGAAGAACAAGGATGGAGTCCTTGCAAAATTTCAAGAATTCAAAGCTTAGGTTGAGAACCTAACCGAAAGAAATATCAAGGTACTAAGATTAGATAATGGAGGAGAATACACCTTCAAGGATTTCAGAAATTTTTGTATTGAACCAAGGATCAAGAGGGATTACATAGTTCCTTACAACCCTCAACAAAATGGGGTTGTAGAGAGGAAGAACAAAACTATCATCGAGGCAATGAAAGAGATGATAGATGATCAAAGTCTACCTATGACTCTGTGGGTAGAATCATGCATGAAAATAGTATGTGTTTAGAACAGGAGTCCTCACTATATATTGAAGAACATAACTCCAGAAGAAGCCTTCGTTGAAGTGAAGCCTGAGATTGGACACTTCAGGATATTTGGGTGCCCAGTATATTTTCATGTCCCCAAAGAGAAGAGATCCACGCTAGACGTTTTAGGGAGAAAGGGTACATTTGTGGGATATAATGAATCTTCAAAAGCATATCGGATCTACATCCCTGGTCAAAGATAGATTGGGGTAAGAAGAGATGTTATCTTTGAAAAAGAGATAGCATTTCATAGATCGAGAGAATATCAGATGGAGATTGATAGTGAGACAGTACCTTCTTCCTCTTCAGCAGTTCAGAGGAAGATAGCCATTGATATAGTTGATCCAGTTGCTCCAGTTGATATTCCCAAAGACATTGCAGTAGGCCATAAAAGGCATGTATGGGCTTGACAAACTCTGTAAGAGGCAGAGGGACATGTAGCTCCTCAAGGCACATTCCGAGAGAGAAAGAGACCAAAATATTTTCAAGCTATTCTTCAACCATGAGCAACATTGTTGAAACAGAGCCTTCTTGTCATGGAGAAATAGTAGGTCAGTAGGTATGGAAAGATGCCATGACAGAAGAGTATCAGCCCATTTTGAATAATGATGTATGGGATATTGTTCCGAGACTAGGAAAGAAGTCTGTAGTGAATTCCAAGTGGATCTATATGATGAAGAATGCAGTTGATGGAAGTGTCAAGAAATACAAAGCGAGATTTGTAGCCAGGGGATTGTCACAAGCATAGGGAGTTGACTAATGATACATTTGATCTAGTAGCCCGATACACTTCCATCCATACTATCATACATGAGTTGGAAGCTACATCAGATGGATGTAAAGACAACCTTTCTCAATGGTGAGATTGAGGAAGAAGTTTACATCAAGAAGCCAGAGTGATTCGTGACATATGATGAGAAATCATGTGTACGGGTTGAAGAAAGCCATGTATGGACTAAAGCAGGCACCTTATGCTTGGTACGAGAAGATGGATGGATTCTTGATGAGTTTTGATTTCAGCAAGAGTGTTGTTGATCCAAACCTATGTTATAATATTGTTGGTGACGAGTGCCTGATCTTGGTCCTGTATGTGGATGATTTATTCCTTACTGGTTTAGAAAGAATTATTGTTGAATGCAAGCGATCATTGACTTATTTTTTCAAGATGAAGGATCTGGGTATGATGCACTACTTCTTGGGACTAGAAGTATGGAAGAGAACTGATGAGATTTTTCTAAGTCAAGGAAAATATACAGTGGTGATATTAAATAAGTTAGGTATGACAAAGTGAAAATCCATGCCTACAACAATGGTGATGGATTTGAAGAAAACATTTCTACTGATTCAGATGAGATTGATCCACATTTGTACCGAAAATTGATTGGATCATTGATGTATCTGGTTAACACCAGACCTGATATATGTTATGCAGTGAATTTTCTTAGTCAGTTCACAAGCCAGCCAAGACAGACTCAGTGGATAACAGTGAAGCATGTATTGAGATATCTACGAGGCACNTGGATATGACCTGAGATATGCCTCTAGTGTAGACTTGAGCTTGTAGGATATACCGATGCAGATTGGGCAGGGAGCGAAGTGGATCGGAAGAACACATATGGTTGTTGTTTTATCTTAGGGTCTACCATGGTTTCCTGGTGCAGTAGGAAACCGAGCTATGTGGCCTTGAGTACCACAGAAGCAAATTATATAGCATTAAGTGTGACAGTCTACGAAGCAGTGTGGCTTCGCTAGCTCCTTACAGATTTATTTGATCATGAGATGGATCCTACCATTATTCATTTTGATAAGCAGAGTTGTGTGAAGCTCTCTAAGAACCCTCTTTTTCATGATAAATCGAAACACATTGAGATAAAACATCATTATATCAGAGACATGATGTAGAGGAAAGAAGTACATGTGCAATACCTTCCTACACATGAACAGATTGCAGATATCTTCACCAAATCGCTTGCCAAGATGAAGTTCAAGTACTTTCGTGAGAGACTTGTTCTGGTGGAGAATACCTCCCTAGCTGAGAGGGAGTGTTGATGATTATAGCCAAGACGAAGTTCGAGTACTTCCATGAGAGACTTGGTCTAGTGGAGAATGCCTCCCTAGCTAAGAGGGAGTGTTGATGATTACAATTGAGTGATACATCCTCCGGGACTTGGACTGAGTGAGTCAGCCTGTGAGAGAGCCCATGAGTTGGGTGTGCCCATGAGATGGGTGTGTTGTTCCTCTCTCAGACAAAGATGGAACGTTGTGTGCCCCTGTGTAGGTAATATGTCCATGAGTTGGGTGTGTCGTTCTCTCTAAGATAGAGATGGAACGTTGTGTACCCATGTGTAGGGAATATGCCCATGAGTTGGGTGTGTCGTTCTCTCTGGGACGAAGATGGAATGCTGTGTACCCCTGTGAGGGGTGAAGGAGCCCATGTGATGGGTTTATTGTTCTCCTTTGTGTAGAGAGTTGAGATGATTTGATACTCCATATGATTCTTGTGTGAGACTCGGTGAGATAGAGATATGTTGAGTAGGATGTCCTTGTGGTTGAGCACAGGTGGACATGATCCTAGTGGCTGAGCACTAGTGAGTGTGTGTCCAGATGATTCTAATGTGACATGTAGTGAGATATATATTTGTTGACTTAGACGTCCCTGTGGTTGAGAACAGGTGGACATGCCCCTAGTGGTTGAGCACTAGTGGGTGTGTGAGATCCCTTGCTATATTGTCTAAGAGTCAGATTTACCTGTAACCCTAATTGTGATGTAAAGGGTACAGGTCGGCCCCACCATAAAGTGAAAGCTAATTAATGTAAAAGATAATTAATATGGTACTATTAATTATATTCTGAGTTATTGAGTTCATCCATGTTGTGCCAATAGACACCACTTTTGATGTGTCCAATCTAATATAAATAAAGGTGATTTCCCCATTGAGGAAACACAACACACATGTGATTTTGGAAATTTCAGCAAGTACATCTTCTAGGGATGAAGTACTTACCTCTCTCGGGTGCTAGCCTTCTTGGTTTTGGAGAGCACCCTTTTATGTGCTAGTTCTATGGTGTGGGAGGTCTTTCTCTTGAAGAATATAGCAAAGGATTGTTGGGTTTTCTTCCCTTGTTGAGAAGGGTTTCTCAGGATATTTCTTGTGTTCTTGTGCATGGTATTCTTCTTGTGATCTTGGCTATTGCAGCAATTATGAATGGTGTAGTTGCATTTGTTTATGGTTCAAGTAAATGCTAAAATGAAATAAACCTCATGCTTGAGCCTAGCATAGTGAAAATTCAACATGTACTACTAACCCTAATTGTGTGCAATTCATAATCTGCCCTAAGATAGATGTGAGTATATTTATATTTGAAAGTCCTTGGATCCCTTAGAACTATTAGGGAGTTCCAAGGCTCGACACTACTAGACTTACACCTAGAATTGTCAAATTCCTCACACGAAGGATCTGAGATTTTGGTGGGATATTAAGGAAATGGATTATGGGGCACATGATCCTTCCTCACCACTAAGTGAATGGCATGCTATGGAGGATATGTAGAGAAACATATTCCCTTGATTGGTCAACTTTATTATCTACTATGACTCATGGGTTCATCTTCCCATTTTCTCATGCTTGAGAACTGCTGAGAGTGTGCATTCATAGGCATATTGTCTTCTTGGTCAAGATGGAGTAGTGGGAAAAATATGCATGCCCTAGTTTTTTAATGAATGACTTCCATGTGTAGTCTAAGTCTTTCAATGACTTGATGAGTGCATAAATCTTGTGGAATATAAGTGATTATGTATCCCACCAACTTCCTTTTATCTATAATGTCAACAAGTGTTGGTGAAATACATTTCAATGCTAATGAAACAATTATGTAATCATTCTACAACAATAACACTTCATAATCATTGAAACATTACTCATAATCCATTAATATATCTATTGCTAAAACCATTCATTTGTATACAAGAAAACTCAAACACTTTCAACACAAAAACTCACAAAATATTGTCAAAGTAACCATTGCATGTAATGAATCAATGAATTGTTTAATGGCTATAAAATTGGTGAGTGTGATAGATATTAGGATAAAAATGACATTGCTTGAGGTTTCTGGGGAGATAAATGGTCATAAAATATAAGCAAAATAGGCCTATTCTAGGTCTCATCATACCCCCCAACATAGAGATTCCCATGTCCATTTGTAACAAAAGAAAGAAAGGAAAGAAAAGGGTACAATTACTATTGATCATCTCTTTCTTATGACTAATGTTGTTTATTGTTGTCATCCTCAATTGTTGTACAAATTACTTGTAGATCTTTAGTTGTGGCTATAGATTGTAGGTTTCCTCCTTGTATCATCTCTTCCTCTACATCGCTTCCTATTTCCTTGCATTAAGATCTTTGTTTCTACATCTACCTTTGTTTCTTTTTTTTCCTCTATTTTTTATGATGCCTAGGCTTTAATATATTCCTCTACTTCTATCTCTCAATTTGAGAAGAGTTGTTGTTGAGTGTTTCTTACCCCAACTCAGAGGACCGCTAAATACCCTTGTTGTGCTATAGTGATCTTACCCTAATTTTAGCAATTGTCATATTAGCTTTGTAATTTTACATAGCTAGATATGAATGTTCAAGTTAGCTTTATATCATCATGTTACAAACCTAGTACGTTCATTCCATAAACTATATATGAATTCCCCGAGATGAATGTCCCCAACATAAGGGTTTGGAGACCACCTCATCTTTTGAATTAGCACATAATTGTGCATATAAAGATCAAATAGTAGATTTTTCCTTTCTTGAAGGCTATCTAAATAGAGTTTTCATAATTCCCAAGGGTTTTGAATGTCTCCCTTTTGTTGGGAAACACAACATTCAATTTGGAATTTGTAACATTGTTATTTTAGATACAAAGCATGAACTCTTGCACCTGTCTTGCAAGCTAGCATCTCATTACATTTTGTTCAATCGAAGTTGTTAATATTATCACCTCTTTAGCCTTATTTATAGTCCCTTCTAACCATTTGGCCACCTTAGCCTTCATCTTGATATAAATAAATAAATAAAATGGAAAAAACAAATTTGACTCTACTATGAGCATATTCAAAAACGAAAAAAACAAATTTCTCATCCAAATGTTTGATTCCCTATTGGTGATCCTCAAAAGAGATGACTCCTTCTCTTGATTCATTTTCAAATCTCCATTTAGCTACATTCTCCCTTAATAATTTGTAGTTGTTTCCTTAAATCTTCAACTTCAGCAGTCATGGCAGGCATTGGACGTTTCTTGTTTACCCTACTTGAACTTGACCTCCTCATAACCCTCTTAGCATGGGTTTATTCGCTTTCCTTTCCTTTGACAATGGGGACTCTAAACCCTAATGCAGTGATAACTCCTCCCATTGGGGAGAATCTTCGATATCAATGGGCTCTACAACTTGTATAGAAGAACCCTCTTCAAATACCTTAGAAACCTTTCTTTTTGGTTCTTCGATAAGATGGGGAACCATTTATTTTCTTTTGGTTCTACCACTTTTGTAGCTATAGGACCTAGCTCTACAACAATATTGTGATCTCTACAAGAGTAGGCATAGGATTTTTAACTTCTTCATCTTTTCTTTCTAACTCTTGCATTTGAGATTTTGTGGCTTCTCCAACCTAGGTGTTGGGAAACCGGTATGGTTGCTTCCTTTGTAAGGTATCCATGACCAACAACTTAAAAGGCACCTTACCTTCTAGCTTGTGTTTTTGTAGCCATTTTTTGTATTGACTAGGATAGGAAGAATGGAATGTTGATGAATCTATAGTTTCTCAAGTGCACAAGGAACTTAAAAGTGGTAGGAAAGTACATTGTTGTGCCTACCTTCATAACTGTTGTAACAAATTATATGTAGAGAAATCTCATCACATGGTCTCAACAACTTCTATTTTTTAACTCCCTTACCTGTGTCTACCACTATTTCACTAGCATGCAATAAAATTTTCTTAACTCCATAACCATCTACCTTTTTTTAGAACTAGCATTCTCCCATTATTGAAAAGCATGTCACCGAAGAAAAGGATTCCTACATGACGTCCATGATCAACACCTAAACTATGGCAGTGTTCCTATGGAACTTTTGGAAAATTCTAAAGAAATTGCATCATTGTACTCCCAAAGTTGACTAAAAAAGTCCATTCAGAATGCTTGCTCAAAACTCTGCAACACCAAAAGATTGCCACAAATGAGGTTTGTTTATGAAATCTTACATTTGTTTATTCATCCAACCATGTCTTCTATCAAATGTGTTTCAAGCTATTGGTCAACAATGCTATTCAACTCCCTTTTGTTTCTCTATTCAATTAAACAACGATTCTTGAGTGTTGCATCCAAATGGTGAAATTAATTCTTCAATTGTATTTTGAAACAAGTGATCACCATCTACATGTGCAAAATATCACTAGAGATCAATGGTGGAGGTCGTCATAACCATATCTTTACTCATCCAATATAAATAGTTTTGTTTAATAATTATATTAAATGAATTTTCTGTCATTTTTATTTTGAAATCTTAAATAGAATAATCTTCACTAAATTATAGAAACTTTGATTTTGCGTGTGTGATTATGTCTTTTTAGTGTAGTGTTTTCAATTTTATATTTATTATTTCTTTTTAGTGTAGTGTTTTTAATTTTATATTAAATCATACTTTTTAAAATATTGGGTTGTTAAAAAATTCAATTGTATGGTTGTACTAGTTTTACGACTTTATCGGTTGACAAAAGCGATAAGTCAATTCCGATCAAGCTACGAGGCAATACACACGACGGCCTCGTCAATCGATCAAAATTGGCTACTGGAACGAAGAGAACCATCAAATTCTCTTTGCTAATTCTTTACACGGCCACCGATTTCTCTGGGCAGAAAGAAAATGGCAAGGGAGCGCGATAACTTCGAGCTTTCAGGGCCTACCCATCTCGATAACATCAACTGGTAACAACATTCACCGGCGCAAATTTCTTCTCTGATTCATCCGCGGTAGAGAGCTTTTTTTTCACACATTTTTCAATTAATGGGATTTATTATATCTTTTATCTAGAATTGTTTGGAAAAACTGATTTTAGTCAGGATTTGGCAAAACAAAATAGTTATTGGAAGTATTTTTTCAGGTTCTTTCAGAAATTTTCTAGGGTTTGAATTGCTTAAAAACCCTCAAAACTCTGAGATGTGGAGAACCCTAATTTATAAAATTATACCCAATATCTCAATTCCTATTAAATTTTCAATTAAAAACCAGGTCAGGAAAATTACCATTCTAAATCATTTTTAGTTCGGATTCGAATCGCATGCGATGCATAGCTTTTCACTTCTGTTCAATGACTGCAGGTCGGATCCTAATGACATAAGATGCACAGTGGCCAGCCTAGTGCAGGGAGTGTACGTCTTAGAACGCGACCGGCAGCAACGCAGGCGCGGACGGGACGCTTTGGCCGAAAAGTGGTGGAGCTTCTTCAATTTCCAGCTCCTCGAGAAATGCAACGACGGAAAATCCATATTTGTCGCAGTGTACGTGTGGAGCAGAGAGGCCAGCCCGCCCAACGCGCCCAAGATTGTGGTGGCCTTCAGAGGAACTGATCGACACAATTGCGAGTCCTTCCTGAGAGACATGAGGCCGGTTCTCGAAATCCCCAGAAACGGACTCCACAAGACAACCCGTTTCCGAAAGGCGCTCGATCTCGTCCAGAAGTATGTGTCCGGGCACGGTGCCGAGAACGTGTGGATCGCCGGGCATTCCCTCGGGGCCGCCATAGCGATGCTGGTGGGGAGGCACATGGCCGAGGATGGGCAACTACTCGAAGCCCACCTCTTCAATCCGCCCTTCATCTCGCCTCTCGTGGACAGATTATGGGTTCACTGGGGCCTTTACTTCGCCCGCGACCTGGTTACCCTCGGGCTTGCCATGGCGGTCACAGACAAAAGCAGCCGCATCGAATCACACAAGGCCTTCTTGGCCCTGCGCTCGTGGGTTCCCCACCTATATGTTAATACCATGGACGATATCTGTTCGGCTTATGTTCCGTACTTCGTTCACCAGAAGAAGATGCAGCGAATCGGCGCCAGCAGGATTGCGAGCCTCGCAGCGAAGTATACGATCAGCAATATGGTTCGGTCCGCCGTAGGGATTGAGTCGGAGGCGTTCCATCGAATTCCTGCCGCCCGGCTTGCGGTCCGTGATTTGGTTCCGGCTACGAATTCCAAGAGGGCGGACGGGATTCCACAGTGTTGGATAGATTTAAAGAGTGCACACAGTATTCGACAATGGTGGGCTCCGGATCTCAGTATTCAGTGCAGCGAATGTAGGATTTCCGAGGTCCCTGGACTCTTGAAGGAAATTACCTCTGCCATGCTGGGTTTGCCTCTGGTATGCTGGGCGCTGAGTCTTGACAGAAATATCTTGAATGTATAAGCTTCGTGGCACATTCTCTTCCATGACATTGCAGTGAACTTATTTACTCTTCATGATACATTTAGGTTCTCTCTAAATATTACCAGCATACCCCCGAAACGAGGAATGAGATTGTTCATTCGTTTTTTATGAAACATTTAGGTTTTATTTTTTTAAATCTTTATTAGGCTGAAAGGCCTATACCTATTGATAATGGGCACAATTAATGATCTTTTAACCTTATTTAATCTTAAACTCTAATCTAATGGTTATGCATTGAAGATGCTGGCATATTCTTAGTCGTCCTCCAAAATCAATGGATCAGATTTATTATTCATAACTTTCTTGTATTTATCAAGGCATCCGTTAACATGTTTACTTTTTAACATTTACCTAATCACATTAAAAAATTATTGTAAGAATATGTAATTGCCACGTTCCATTTATCAACCTAATGCAGCCAAACGTTTCATATTACCACAAAGGGATTACCACAAATATTTTATATTGAAGACACATGTTCTCAGTATATTAGAGGCTGTGCTAGTACTAATGATTACGCCGAAAGGCGTATACCTATTGACAATGGGCACAATTAATGATCTTTTAATCTTATTTAACCTTAAACCCTAATCTGATGGATATGCATTGAAGATGCTGGCATATTCTTAGTCGTCCTCCAAAATCAATGGATCAGATTTGTTATTCATAACTTTCTTGCATTTATCAAGGCATCCGTTAACATGTTTACTTTTTAACATTTACCTAATCACATTAAAAAATTATTGTAAGGATATGT
>SNQJ01S0113405.1:0-21740 GCA_010110895.2 Picea sitchensis
ATTCAGGGAGGAAATCTTCCCATTGGTCTCTATCAGGAAGTGCATTAGGAAAACCAACTATCTGAGAAAAGTCACAGAAAGCAAACCTCTGAGCCAGAATTTTCTCGATATCGAACCAGTGGAGTCGCCAATTGATCCTCGAATCATGGATTCGCCAGGTGAAAGATGCGCAGCTTCAAGCATGTCTGGTCCTTGTTCACCATCAAAGGCTAGATCTTAACACTTCGTTACCCCAGGAATCTTCTCAGGCTGAGAAAACAACTGTTGAAACCTTCTCGAGAAAGCTCCTTAGGGTCAACTTTCAGGTGTGCTAACAGTTGTCACAGCTGAAACGGTGATGTGGAAACAATGGAGTCGCCACAGTGGAGTCGCCAGGTGCACAGTAGCAACCTTTAAGGGCTCTGATGTCTGATGCACCTTCAGAATCAGAGGCTCAATGTCATTATCTGCCCAGGGAAAATCTTCAACTTCATCCCCGACAACAGTGCTAGAAATGTTGGCGACAGAAGTCACTCCTGGATTGCTTGCAGGAGCAGAGCCCGACGCCCATCAGTTTTTATGTCACAGTTTGTTTAATGGGGTGATCAGATGGGTAAAGACACAAGAAGATATAGCTTTAACTCGGTAAACTGGGCCTAGTATGTAGAAAGCAAGGGAGGTCTTGATCCAAATTCTGTCAGTAAGTTGATTAAAGGGTAGTAGATGGAAGACTTGTGAGAAGGGTGAGCAAGATTGCCTCAGGCAACAGGCCTTTGGAAGCTTGAAGAAGAAAAACTCAGAAGCCAAGATCCTCTTGGTCCATAGTTTCAAAGAGCTGAGGGGTGACTCGACTGAATCCTTCAATTCCAATTCATTTCAGCGCTGAGAACATCACAAGAACCGATTAGAAACAATGTGACGATTACAGTGATCCAACCTACATCATCCTATAACAGCCACAACTCGACTGGATCCTCCAATTCCGAGTTGTTCTAACATAGTAAACAAAGAAATGGAATGGAAGCTGACATCCATAAAGTAAGAAATCTCAAATTCCTTCTACATTAACCAGAGCGACCAACGCTTCATCAAAACTTTACAATTGGGAACTTAGCTCAACCATTGATCCCCACAAAAAATGGCCAAAATGCCTACATATGCTCTTCCGCATTTCACCCAGCAGAGGCATCTCATCAATCACATTTGGCATGCATTCTACTATCATACGCTACCTTAATTCTTCGTGGCTCACACCAGGGGGGTAGCTGAGCCCTTAAATGTTGAATTGGCATGTGTAGGCTTTCTTGGCGAGTTGGAGACTCGGTGTGGCTTCCATGGAAAGAATCAGCATGGAGGACCATCTCGGGTGGACCTTCAGCCGGGACGTCCATACCCTGTAATTAATGAGTGAAGCTAGGATTTAACCACCTTATCTCTTCTTCGTTTATCCTCAATATGGCATCGAGATTTAGATCACATGAATCAGTGCCTGGAGAACACAGCGCCCCCTCTCTTGAATCTTAATTAGGCACCTTTGACCTCTCTGTCAAAGTGCTTTTGGCGTTTCGGGGTTCGCGGATGAGAAAGGATTAGGATTTTTCTCCCTTAAAGTCGTGATGGGCGAAATTTCGGGAGGGCCTAACGGTCGCCACGTGTTCCCCACTGATTTGATGGCTTTGAACTAACCCGGTAACACTGTGGGCCCATGTTTCGACGCTATCGAGGTTCGGGGTTTCGAAATGTAAAANCCCCCCTTCACCCGCTCGCTTGATATGACCTGGTGCTGAGATCCTAGGCTTAGCTCGAAGGGAGCTTTGGATTTTCACTGATCGACACTTTCAAGTGCAATGGACGAAGAGCTTCTTGACTCCTGATACCCGATACACCGACAGGCTGCCACCTGTCTTGGTTGGATCGGACAACCCAAATCTGATTTGAACTATTGGTGCTCCCTCTTGCACTAAACCTTGGGAAACTCGGTAGCTCTGAAAACTCGATGACCGTCAATCTGCTTTTTAAATAGATATTGGATGCTACCAACGCTATTTTTCCCGCTCGCTTGCCTTGCTACCGGAAAAACAGGGATTCTCCCGCGTTGCACTTGGGCACTTTCGGAGCAACCTATAGACCTGGGTGCTTTTGCGCCTAAGACAAAAATAATCACTAACAGGCGTAACGACCCCAGTAGTGGTAGTCGTAGAGGGAGTGTGAGGAATCCATGACAAAGTAGCAACATTTGCTTCCATCGCTACTTGCAAGACTATCTAACGCTCGTGGTGTGTTACCCTTGGAGGGGAAAGATATATCAAAAGTAGTGCCAACAAGTCAGTGATCGAAGGGTTATACAGAACAAGAGTTTATGCTCCAAGGTCAGAAATGGTCAGTTCCTCCGGATACGAGTGTTCTCCTCTTAGAGCTAGCTTACGCAAAGTTTCCTGTGGCACAGTCGCCTCAAATGACCCTTGCTGGTCAAGTCTTCACCATAATGGTGGTGGTGATGGGTCCAAATTAACTGGTGGTAGGCCTTGAATCCTTCACGAATGACAGAGCTCTTGATCTTCCACTGTGTGAGAATATCAACCACACAATAAGGATTTTTCTAACATTGAAGACCATGCACACACTAGAAAAGTTCCTATGAGACAAAGAAATCAAACCACTAACTAGTTGGAAGAACAGTTACGTCAGCCAAAGCAACTTATCAGTGCAAGTGCAACTCGAGCATGGAAGCACCCTCTGGGTATACTCTGCAAAGAATGGCCCGACGTATGCCCTAGGTACTGTGGTATACCCCCACAGTCACCTATGTAAGTCCATAAAATAAAGGAAACTAGGCTTCCATCTCGCGAACAGTCACCAGGCGGGTACAATCGATAGTCAGGTGGACCGCAATGAGCAGGGTAACTAAGTCTGAAACCTACCAAGGGTATCAGAAGCAAGTGGTCTAGAAGACAACTAAGGACCTCAAGCTGATTCAATATCCATGAAGCTCTGTGGAAAATGAGACCAACAGTATCCCATGACAAGTCCTCAATATCCGTTCCCCACTATGCTTGGTCTAGATTTGGAGGGGTTATCTCCACTACTTTCTGCATGTGACCTCTTGTTTAGCCCCTGTGTTAGAGGGGGGTCCCAGATAAATTTCACGTTTTTTTGACTTTTTACACTCCCTAACATTGACTCCAATGTTTGTCTGTAAGCCTTGAAGAGTTTCCTCTCCAACCTAATTCAAGGCTCTAGCCTAGACTAGTTGATTGACCCTACAAACATAAAGTCTAGTTGATTTAAATTAGCTTTAATTTTAAATGTCTTGTTTTAAGTCAAGGAAATTACAATGAAACTAGTGTTGTGTTTTGAGAGACGAAGAAGGAGAAGCAAACGAATTCAAAAGAAAAATTAATTATTTTTCTCTTTTGACAAATAAAGATTTGTAACTAACTCTTTAACCAACTTTTCAGAACTACTTTTTCTAAGATATTTTAAAGGAAAACCTAAAAGGAAATTTCCCTCGACTACAAGCTACTTAATGTTCTAAGTAATCAGTAAAGAACTTAAGAAAATAACTCTTTCTCCTAACAAGAAAAATAACTAACCCAACTACTTACCAAACTAAGAAATAAAAACTTTTTCTATTCTTTTTTTTATGCTTCAAAAAAGAAACTTGAAATAAATTATTTTCCTTTTCCTTTAAAGCAAGTGAAAGGGGAAAAAGTGAAAAGAAACCAGGCAAGACTGAGAACTGACCTCTGGCCCACTACAGATCGTAGGGAGTCCCTAAAGACACCTAACAGGCTGATAAAAAAGACTCGAAGACTTGCCCAAAACCCTTCCGAACTAAACACAATAAATCTTTAAAAATATAACCAAACTGACATCAAACCCATGCTTTGACTGTAAAAACAGAGACATTGTACTTAATCAAGAAACCCTGATAAGTCAAACTTCAATCAGGGAAGAGGTTGACTGCTCCTTCTTAAGATTTTTTTTTTTTTGACACAGGCACGTTATTGGTGCTTAAGCAGCCTGTGTATGTACGTGGGTTGTCTAAAAGCAGGGTGTGTATGTACGCATGCAGACCCACTACAGGCTGCATACATCTCTGTAACTCCTCAAAAAAGAAGACAAATAGGTAGACTGACAGGATAGGGAGAACTGGTATAGCACCAACAGGTGACCAGAATCTCTTAAAGACTCAACAGACTCAGAAAGAAACTCAAAAGGTAAAAACCAATCAAACACCCATAAAATATCCTAAAACCCTAGAGGTTTCCCCAATATGGTCGCAAGTTCTTCTATAGTGGGAAAACCCCCCTATGGACTAAACTAGGATTCGACATCTAGAAAGATCTAACCATATAAAAGCCTCCTACCTTTCTAACTACCTTGAACATATCCCACATTCATATATAAAAGACAAAATGAAAAGATCCTGTAACTTTACCTTTTATTTTGTGTTTGGTGTCGATCCTTTCACGCTTGATTACTCCGTTGAATACAAGACTCCTCCCAAGGTTGTCCTGCATTCACAAATAGATAAATAGGGAACTACAAACATGCATCTCATATATAAATCATGAGTTAGATGTTAGTATAAAACATAAATCAAACATGGATATTTGACACATCATATTTCGGGACAGAAAAAGTATTCATTTTATTGATAATACAATGTTTACTTACAATGAGATCGGCGACTGCTCCGCAAACCTGGTCCAGGCTCCTCTTCACCAACCTCCAACTGCGCTTCCATGTATCTTTCTCCTCTCACACTTCTTCTAGGGAAATTGCATAGGCTTATGATGGAGGAAAAAGGGTTAGAATGGGAAACTCTTCTGCAAATCTCACAAGGTGGATGCAAATGCTTGGGGTAAGGAGGGGATGTGAAATGGTAAGAGTTTCACTATTATTATGCTTGGCTTTGGAATGAGACCCCAACACCTCATTTTATATGAAAAAAGTATGTTTATTTAGTTGGGTGATGGGCTATAGGCGGTGGGACAGTTGGAAAACTACCCAATAAGCAGTAATCTCAATGAATTCCTTGCAACTTTTTATTTTTTGCAACTTTTGTGGGTATACATGGGATTTAATGGTGCAACTAGCATACGTACACGAGCTATAGTGGTTCAAAAAGTGTGTGTATGTGAGAAGTAGTGGTGCAAGGCGTGTACATCTTCAAAAATAAGGTTTGTAAGAAGAGTTGCTCAGTGATGGCTTGGCAAAAATAGCAAGTAAGAGGGCCTATTTCTAGGTATGCATGTATGGTGCAATTTAGGGTTATAACATAGAGGAAGAATTTTTTTCAATAGATGACATATATTTTGGTGTTAAGTGGCTTCAAAACTACAAGCTCTTCAATTTAGTAGTCAAGCAAGGGTTCCCTAAACCCAATACTCAAAGCCTCATTATACCTATTTTTAAAATTGGGGATAAATTTAATCCCTCTAACTATAGCACCATTATGATTATCCCCCTTTTAGCCAAGTTTTATGGAATTATTTTGGAAAAAATGTTCAACATTTGAATAGAAAGTCACAGAAAGAGATTTGTTTAGGCTAGGCCACATTTAGGAACTATCATTCAATTGTGGACTACTTTTTTACAATTAGGTTCCTAGAAGAGTTTAACATTAATAAAATCAATCTCTTGTGTTGTTTCATTGAGTTTAGAAAATATTTTGACACAGTTCCTAGGACTAACCTTAGGAATAGGTAAGAAGAGATAAAAGTTCATGTCGAGTTGAGAGTTTTTATGATAAGATTGTAAGAGAACATTATTTCCAAGTTGAATAACACTAAGGGATAGTCGGAAGAAGTTAATTGTAATATAGTAGTTGACCAATGTTTTCCCCTATCCTCTACCCTTTTTGGCATATACATTCAGAAGTTATAGGGTTGTTTGGAAGAAACAAGTTTTTTTGACCCAACTCTCACTAGGATATTAATCATCCTTCTACTTTATATTGATGATATTGTTCTTATGGTTACGAGTCTCTATGATATTAACAATCATATAAAAATACTTGAAAGGATTTTAGCTTTAGTATATGTATGACTATTAACACTAACAATATGAAGGTTATACTAATTAAATCGAAAAGGATCACTTATTCTAATTTCATGTATGGCAACAATGGATTGAAGGAATTGACTTCATACAAATATATTGAAATCGATCTTCATCACAATCTTAACTCAAATAATAGCATTGAGAAAAGGATAAATGGAGGCTAGAAAGCTTATTGTGGATTGGAAAATAGTTATAAGTTAGTTGACCTGTGGCTATGGGATAATAATAAACTCCCCATTGAGATTCTTGTCACTCATATTTTCTTATATGGTTGTGAATTCTAGGGCTTTAACCCCTCTATAAAATCATGGAGAATGATAGAGAAAATACAAATGAATTTTATAACATATAATCTCAAAATTAAAGGAAATGCACCCTAACCTATCCTCCTCATAGAAGTGAGTATTTTCACCATTGAGAGAACAACTATGACTAGGTAACTAATATACAATAACAAGATAAACAACATGGAAAATAAGAGGCTTCCTCATATTTCATTAAACTCAAGTCAAAACCACCTGCAGCTCAAGCAAGAGTGGCATAAAGATTCCAGGTCTTGGCTAAATCATTAGGGAACAAAGGAAGAGGTTACTATGTAGAATAACAATAATATTAAAAATCCTATTACATCTAAATTTAAGGAGAAATTGTGGTGCAACATAGAATTATCAGATAAAATAAAATTAAGATACTATAAGAAGGTGATCAATCCTAATCTAGAAGAACAAAAGTATCTATTTTTTTTCAGTAGCATAAAGAAGAAAATCAGCATTTCTAAAGTAAGAACAAACTTTCACGAGCTCTATAGTGAAACAAGGCATTGAATAAGTCATAAAATGTCACGGGTCAAAATAATTTGTCATCTTTGTGACACTAAGAGAGTTGAAGATGAAAAACATTTTCTCTTATAATTTCCTACATACATTGACATTAGATCACAATTTCAAAACATTTGTTATAATACCAATCTTCCTAACATTTTATCTCATCAAAATTATGGTGATTTAAGAACACTTCTCTTAAATCTTTTCATGTACCCAAAAAAAAAATCTAAACCAAAACAAGTATTTCCTTATCTTTCATAGCATCTGATAGACCAAATTTGGTTGGAGTTAATGTTAACCATCATCATCATAAAAAATAAAATTGTAAAACAAAAAAATGAAAGGAAGCGGGAGGAGTGGGTGATTATTCAAATTGACCCATGCCCTTCTTATCCTTCCTTTTTCCCTCCCAAAATATTAAAATCAATGCCTTCACATAAGAGAAGTGTTGCTATTTTGGGGGAGCTTAAATCACAACATTATAAAAAACTAACACTATTAAGAAAATCATTAAAAAAAAATAAAATTAAATAAATAAATAATAAAGAAGAAAAAACCCTAAACTGGGTTAAAAAATATGTTTTATTTTTATTTTTTATTTTTTTTAATAAAAATACAATAATTTAAAAGTATTTTTTGAAAAAGAAGAAACCTTGACAAGAACCTCTACCTACCCATTAAATGAACCATGGGTTTATTTAAGGGATGCGAGGAGCTCATGGGTGGGGGGTGGATAGGGCGGGGTGTGCCCCTCCCATAATCTCCATCCACCCCTTAATGTGTACAAATATTTTTTGAAAAAGAAGAAGCATTGACGATAACCTATACCTACCCCTTAAATGAACCATGGGTTTATTTAACGAACATGAGGAGGTCATGGGTGTGGGGTGGATGGGGCTAGGTGTACCCCTCCTATAATATCTATCCACCCCTTAAAGTGTAAAAGGTTTTTATTTTTTTTAGGGGGTGGGGTGGGAGGTCGGTGGGGCTATGCCCCTCCCATAACCTCCACCCACCCCTGAAATTAGTAACAAGTTTAAATTACCATTCATTTAAGCGGTGAGAAAACCACCGTTCATTTAATAGGTGGGAAGAGGTTATTGGTGGGTGATATCAATGTAGGGAGGGTGAAGGAAAGGGTGGAAGAGGTATTTTTAAGAGGAGGAGTTGAGGCTGGGGTGAGATGACGGTGGCGGAACCCATTGTAACCTTTTCCCATCCCTTAAATGAGTAGTGGGTTTAACTGGACACTCATTTTAGGGGATAGGAGGAGATTACGGGTGGATGAGAATGATGAGGGAAGGGGTGGGTAAAAGTGGGTGATAAGGAAATTATGACCCCAATGTTATTTGGATTTTTCTTTACTTTCATGTGTTGGAGTTACTGTGAAAATCACATTTTTAATTTTTTGGGGGGAGGGGGTCGATGGGGATGTGCCCCTCCCATAACCTCTACCCACCCCTTAAATGAGAAACATGTTTAACTTTCCACTCATTTAAGGGGTCAGAAACCCACCTCTCATTTAAGAGGTGAGAAGAGGTTATTGGTGGATGAGGGCGATGTAGGGAGGGTGGGAAAGGGTGGAAGGGGTAGTTTTAATAGGACAGGTTGAGGGTGGGGTGAGATGGGGGCAATTAGACCCTCTCATAACCTTTTCCAATCCCTTAAATGAGTAGTGGGTTTAACTTGCCACTCATTTAAGGGTCTAGGAGGAGGTTATGGGTGGATGAGGACGATGAGGGGAGGGGTGGGTGGAAGAAGGTGATGAGGAAATTATGTCCCCAAAGTTATTGGGATTATTCTTTGCTTTCATGTGTTGGAGTTAGTGTAAAACTTACACATATTTTCTATATATTATTCTCATGTATCTATTGTTTGTTCACACTTCTCTGTGAAATATTGGCGCCAAGATTTAGACACAGACTTGTAACCTTCAATCAAATTAGAGGTTTTCCTCAAGTTTTCTATTGGTTATTTCAAATCTTATGCAATTAATAAAATAGTAAACTCTTTTTTGTGATCACTTGCATATTATTTGTTCCATTCTATCTCTATTTAATGTTCTTAAACCATAGCTAGGTGCATTTAGATTATCTAACAATATAATCATTATGAGCTCAACATGTCACTTACGGAAATAGAACCTAGGTGGGGAGGATAATACTCCACCCCACATACACCCAGGCTAGACCCAATTGAAATTTTCATTGCACATTACATCTGTATATAATATATTGCATTTTACATTCAATTTCACTATGAAAACCATTGACTACATAGGGTTTACTAATTCAAATGAAGAAATATCTAATTAGACATTTTCTTAATTAAACATTTATGATTGAGGAAGAACATTTTGTTCACGTCAAAATAATTTCAAATTTAAGTTTAAATGCAAAATTTTCAAAGTTATCATATAGTATGTTCACAATTATTTTAATATTCATTTAATTATATTACAAGTTTATAAATTTAAAGCTTGTGGGTTAGTTCGATTAGTCTAGATATATGAATTACAAGAAAGAGGTCATAGGGTCAAGTCACTCGTGTTAAAAACATGCCAACTAATTTCCCATGTGGATTCATGCACACAACATTAACTAAAAATAGAATGTACATGCATTGACTCTTCAGTGAACAAGTTGTGTAACTAGTGGATCAAATTGTAATCATTTCGTTTAAATGTTTGATAGATGCTATATATACAAGCATACCCATATAGGTGAAGAGTAACAACTTAGTGTAGCACAATGTGTGTGAAGAGAGGAGAGGATGGTTGTATGCATGTGATTGGCTATTGTAATTCTCCCTTGAATAATAAGAATATCGATTATCATTGCCCCGTGGTTTTTCCCGTATTGGGTTACCACGTAAATCGCTATGCCAATTGTGTGATTTATACTGTGTCTAGTTTGTTCTTGGTTCTATTTTCTTTTCCATTAAAATCTTTCTGCGTTTATTCTTTCGTTGCCTAACAAGTGGTATTAGAACCCAGAGTTGAAGGATCTAAGAGAGAAGGAGAAGATAATCTGGTTGTTGGATATCAGATCTTAGTTGGAAATAATAGACAATAAGATTGTGTTTTGTCATTTAAGGTACAGAGGATGGAGGACTACACAAAAGAAGAAAATTCAACTATAGGTATGGTTGATGAAGTTTTATCTATCTCTAGTATAGAGGTTGTGAAGCAGTGATGTTTGAGTCACCGTGAAGAAAAAAAAATGTATTTACATTGGAGTTGTAAAAACCAATTATTGCATGTAAATGGGAATATGTCTGTAAGACATGGATAGAAATGTGTACCCTTGGTTTATTGGGTCACCTATGAAAAATTATATACATATATCTAGGTAGATTGACTATGTGGGGGGCATGTATGTTGGGTTAACCTTGACTCGATGAAAGAGTTAATAAGTTAAATCTAGTTTTTTAGGTCAAAACACGTGTTTTTTCGAGTCCATATTTTTTGGGTAGCCTGTGGTATTGTGTGCATCGATTTCATGTAATGAAAACTATAAAAGGCTTGGTGAAATCCATTGTAAATGGGATTGGAGGTAAGCGGTGAAGGATTATTTGACTGGCTTCACCATATTTGGCCAAGGGAATGTTCATGTTAATATGGAGCATTAAGAATCTAGTATAAAGTCCCTGGAGGTGAGTGGCAAAGGCTCACTTGGGTTGGCTTGGACGGATTTGGTCAAATTTGTTCGAATGCAAAGTTTGACGTGGAACAATGTGTTCAAGTTAGAAATGTGGGTTTGTATAAAGGGTGATATGTTTATAGATTTGTAGTGAAATGAACATTAGAAGGTCAATCAAGTGTTTGAGAATATATGGTGAAGGTAGGTTTGTATCCATGGAACTTGGAAATTATTGCAAGGAAGTTGGGATTGAAAGGGCATGTTCAGTAATTCCAAGTTGCAACAATAGTTGTGGGAAGAAGTGCTTGTGCTATCTGGTAACTCGGTTACCATTGGTTGCAAAAGACTGGAAGATTCTGAAAGAGGTATGAACGGGTCATCTAATGATTACTAAAAAAATATGAAATTATTTGGTTGTGATGCTTATGTTTTTTATTAGCAGTCTAAGTAAGACCTAGATAAAATAGGTAGATCTTTGGTATAGTGATGATGTTAAGGGATTAAAAATGTGGGATCCTACTACCCACAAAATCATCATGGACAGAGATGTAGTGTTTGATGAATCTCTTTTTATAAAATCAAACATAGTAAAAAGATGAAAGGTTCAAAGCATGATTGGTATCAAAAGGGTATTTGGAAGGTATTGATTTCCATGAAAGTTTCTCACCAATTGTTAAAATCTTGTTTCTATTAATGTTGTGTTAGAACTAGTTGTGTTACTTGATCTTGAGTTAGTACAACTAGATGTTAAAACTGTTTTACATGGAGTTTTTTGGAAAAGGGGATGTATATGGAACAACTAGAAAGGTTAGTTCAGAATCGCAATAGAAGATTTGTTTGCAAACTTAGGAATAATTATATGGCATGAATCATGCCAGGAAAATGGTACAAGATGTTTGATTCCTTCATGGTGAGCCAAGTTTTACAAGAAGTGAGTATAAGGGTAAGTGCAAGAATTTCATGGTTGAAAAAGTGGCAAGCCATGCAATAGGAATGCACACTCGAAAGAATGTGTGGCCATTCTTAGGAACACACACGTGTTCCTAAATACTTAGTTTTGTAGGTGGTTGAACCCCCATGACGCATGCCACATAGGTTTAGTGGAAATAACACATGCACGTTCTTAGGAACGTGCACGCGTTCCTACTAGTATTTGTTTAAAAGAGGCCCTGAGCACGATTTGTGGTCATTGTGAAAATATCACACTCTTGTTTCCGCTCTTATTGAGAGAATTGAGGAGATAGAGAGGATCTAGAGAGGGAGGATCTTTTCTAGTTATGTTTAATTTATCATATTTCAACTCAATTTAGTAATTTCCAATTTATTTTTTTGCTTCCAAGAATAAAAAAAAATGTAATTTTGTATTTTAATTCAAAAACCAACCTAATTTAGATGACATGGATTTTAAATTGAAACATATATAATATAATGGAACCCCGAGACAATGTAAACCACTCTGAAGAAAACCAAGAAGATAAAAACCCCAACCCACCCCAACCACCCAATGTAAACACTCAAATTGAAGAGGGGTTGGCTATATTAAGAACCCTTGAGGAACAATTAAGGGACATTAGAGAACCTAGTAGAGTATCCTTGGCCACTTCTTTGGAAATCATTGTGAATTCCATTTCAAGTGCCCAAGGGAAATTGACCTCTATTTCTGATTATAGAGAAAGAATGTATGAGTACTACAACACTGGTTTGGACAGAAACCAAGTGAAATAGCTGGGCATTTCAAAACCACAAATATTGTTTATTTTTAGGGATCCTACAACTGAACAATAACTACCATTGAACAAGAAATGCATCTCCATTGACTAGTGCATCCGTCCCTAGATTAGTCAAAATTGGATGGATAGGTGGTATATGGTTTTTGATAAACCTCCCTGCAATAACATAGAGGCGTCATTATATTTTATGAGAAAATTATGGGTTGATTTTATTATGGGTAAGAATCTCGACTACTTTGACATCAGAGAATTCCAAGGGGTGGGTCTAGGATCCACACATGATCGATATCATGCCAGGTTTGATCCTGTGTTAGGTCCTCGTCCCCGCTAGGTGAAGGCCTGCCCCCCTACCCAACATCCTCCTATTACAGAGAGCTTCCAACATGTAAAGCTAGCAATTTCATCTTTGACTTGTAGCTTAGTGCAACACAATAGCTTTGTTGCATTGTTTGGGTAGGAGATGCCTTCCAATGACATTGATAGAGGGGTTGAAGGTTCAACATGCACGAAAGATTACAGTGAGGAGAGGGAACATGGACATAGAAGTCATCCATGTGAACCTCATAGATGCTCAAGCTGTGGGAAGACATGTTATGGGCCTATATATCCTAGTGGAAAACAAAGCTTCATAGAGGAGGTTAGTATCGTAACCCTCTTTATTTTCTTCATTGTTATATATTTATTTTGTATTATGTGCATTTATATCGATATTTCATTGTATGTTTTTTTGTAGTTGTTAGGTACTAGCAATAGGCCCTCTACATTGGTGGATGCATTAGTAACTAGCCCCAACATTGATGTAGCAGTAGAGGCTTCATATTCATTTGAAGCACCTCACACTCAGGTATGTGTCACATATGATAAATTCACCTTAGTCATTTCTTGATTTTATGGAATACTCAAATTTTTAATGTTCTATTGTTTCTACATGATTTGGAAGCAGGCGATGTCGGGGACTTCCCATCTAGGATGGAAAAGTCACCTGTGTCATAGGTATCATGTGTAGGGTTAAATATTGTATAATTATGAAATTGTTTGTGTTTATGTTTTTGAATTATACTAGTTGGTACTACTAGTTCAATTTTATTAATATGCATGTAGGTTGTAGATATATTAGCTAGCTATAGTACTTTTGCACTACGTGGGAACTTGGGCGTTACTTTTGGGTTACCTTTTTCATGCCTAGGGATTTGCAATCACTGGTACAGCCTGTGGGTGACCATCGCATCCCACCCCCAACATTTCCATTGGCCCCATCGACCGAGACTACCACACTAAAGGTTGTCTCGGAGCAGGTTGTATAACTTAGTACTTCATCTACTAGTGAATCTCCATCAAGACCTGAGATATTCACAGTGAGATAATTCATTGATGATAATTTTTTATGCTTCATGAATTTCATTTTACGCATATTTGTTTAATTTTCTTGAATTGATCCTTGTAACTAATGCAGGGTGGCATTGCAAAGAGACTGATGTCGTGGAGGAGGGTAATGCCCTCATGAACGACAATATCATATGCAATGATTTGTCTTAGGTTAAATTACAATGTATCATTTTGCATGTTTATTAATTCATTGAGGAAAAAAACTTATAACAATGTTTATTCTTTGTGTAGTCTCTAGAGCGTCGAAGCACACCAAAGCCTAGAAATTCTCGATATTCTTCCTCGGGAAAGAGAATAAATATTTATTTCTAGGATCCTCCTGAGGGTGGTGAGGGTGGAAGTGGTCAATGGCTTACCAACTACTTCCATTTTGTATCTAGGCCACGATATGGATGTTTTTTTTATGTTAGGGCACTTGTTGTCTCTTTTTATATTGGCCACAACTTTCCATTTCATAAAAAAATGAACAATTTAGACAATTTTGAATACACACACACACACACACACACACACATACATTTCATGGCATGTTTTTTATGAATCTCATTGTTTCTTCATTTTATGTTGATGAATGCATGAATTTCATGTGTATTAATCCCTTTCTTTTTCTAAAGTGATTAAAAATACTTACATTATGCATTAACAAATATCTTATGGTGGAAAATATTGCTAAGTGCTAAATCCATAACCAATTAATGCTTCTTAAGTAGCATTGCTTGCTAATAAACCATGTATCTCTACATCATCGATAGATCATTCCTTCTGAACTATTTGCATGAAATTTGTGGATATCCATATTCCAACTCACAACCAACAATGCATGGATTACCTCTTGAATTATCTCCATCTAAATCCAATGACAATCCACACTCAAATAGTGGTCACTTGAAAATATTGTGACCTAAAAAATGACATATTACAATAATTTATTATAAAAATAAATTTTCTCATTTATCTTCTACATAATTTAAAATCAATTAACAATCTCAGCTCAATGTTATGTCAAATTAACCTACATAAATAGTACTATAATTACTCAATTAAGAAGATGACATAAGCTAAAATTCAATTATGCAAGTACACAACATTTGGACAACCCAAACACTTCGTATATATTTAGAATATGAAATACATGCACCTACCAATATCTTATCAAGGGTTGTTATAAGTCAAGCTCTTCAAACCCTAGAGATGGAAACCATAAGAAAACATTAGCCAATAGCTCACTCCATCAGAGATTTGTTGGGCTATTTAATTGTTGTAATAAAGTCCCACATAAATTGTCAACCAGGTTCGTAAACTGATGAATTGCAAACACAGTATGTGCAGAAAAATGACAGAAGTATATCCTAGTTTGTCTTTCCATTAGAAAGAGGAATAGGAAACCTATTAATCAAGCATAAACTCAAAACAAACAACCATTACTCCATACTAAAACCTAACAACCAACTAAGGCACCAATCACTTAAATCCTATTCTATGCATAAAACCAATCATCTATTTATTAATGAAAACATAATAACAATTTCCCAAGAAGATGCCTATATCAGTCAACTTTATGGATCCATTCAAGTCCCCATGTAATTATGTTAATGACCTACTATGAGACTAATAAGTTTGAGAATGTTTCTTAATAACTAATCATATTCTTAACCTAATAATCTTACTTCATAACAAGCATGATAGGATATAGGGTGCTACTACATTCTTACCCACACACAGTAACTCAATATGTAGGGGAATGACTCTGAAAGAGTCTTTCCATAAAGCTTGACACTGTAATTAGTGGATGAAGCAACAAAATAACTATATTCTAGGAGAACTTGCAACTTTCAACAAGGAATGTGAACACAGTTTATACTCTATTTAAAGCTAACACTCAAATGTAAACACACAACATGCATTTGAACTAAGATCTTGGCCCCTGAAATGTCATATCTCTATTGCTACAGTACCTCTAGAGGTCATACCACATGTAGCAGGCAAATAACTCAAATCCCCAAAGACAGAGTCTCATTAACAACTTATGCCCTTAATACCATAGAGTCTAAATATAGTAATTGATTCCTCTGCAGATACAATCCATTCTTTCAACATTATATAATGTATTTAAAGCTTATTAAGATGTGACTAGGTCATCACAAAGCTTCTATATTTTATTAATATTAATTCTTATTATCTGAAGATAAGAAATGAAGTATTTCCTCTTGAGCAGATATAAGTTATGGAAGTCTCAGTGTGATCATACATCTCATTCCATATCTTTAAAATGTGCTCAATAAACCAATCTTTGTTAATTCAGAATCAATCCTGTGCACATCTCATTATAACCCCAGGTTGTCACATACACAGTAGATGAGTTAAAGATCTTAATCCAATCTATACAGTGAATGAGGTTAGTTCTTTACTTATTCATCAAATGTGTGAAGCGTTTAGACTAGATATTTGTGATTAAGTAAACTGCTAATAAATACTGGAACACATGCAACCCTTAAGTGACTATAGAGAAAGAGATATACTTTGATGAGATACAAGCATGCAATCGTTCATTCACAATCCATTTGTTCATACGAAATATTTTCCATCATACCAAGGGAAATTTGATTCATAACTTAAGAGAAATCCCCAATGGATAAAGAACACACAAAGATTCAAGCAAAACTTAGGATCTAAAGATCTTTCCACACCAATCCATTCAAAAACACAACTACATCAAAGTAAAGAGCAAGTAATATACAAATGAATCAACTTACCAAGGGAGGTGGGCCCATGCCTTCCCAAGTAGTGAGCGAACGTGATTCAGTAACTCACCAAGCTTATGAACAGGAATAAATCAAAACCTAATTAATATCAAACATAAACCCTTACTTTACTCACAGTACATTCATCACCATATCAAAAAAAGAAATGAGTAACACAGTCTTTTTATTATCTTCAGCAAAGAGTATGTACAGATCAATCCTTTACACAAAGAGAATCCCCCTATATATATCAAGTTCTGAGTATATCAAATTACATTTCTTTCCCTGGTTCTTGTGAACTCAGGGCCAAAAATGACTTAACAAAACTAGAAGATCTTACTAACCACGATTTCCTCTATCTCAGGAAATCGTTCTAACCATCTTAGATTTAAATCTTGTGCTGAGTTCAGACCCCAATCTGGTGTTGCACTGGAAGATTTGCTCATGCATCGATTCCGTGTAATAGAAGATTGTTGGGCGCAAGGGAAATGGTCAACACCCATCACATTAACCGTAAGAACAATATCCATGCTGGTAACTCCATCATGAGTGTGCGCAACTAGGAGAAGCCACAATCTCAAGTACCAGAATGCCTGCGCAGGTACTGAAAATCCAGGAATATTGCGGGAACAACTGTTGCATTGAAAAGGTAAGTGTCTTTTTATCATTGGTAAATAATAGCTAAAGGATCCTAATTAATTTATCAAGAACTTCAAAACTTATCTAAATAAATAACTTTTACCTCATGTTATAATTAGGATCCTTAGGCAAGAAAAAAGGTAATAATAGGAGGCAATAAGTTGGATTTCAATGCCTAGGTAGGGGGATAGATGGCCAAAAGAGGTGTATGGTGAGTGACAAAATGGGAGCTCAACAAGATCATCAACAATGTAGAATACACAATGGTAAGTCCTTTTTGGAACCTACATTTATATCCCACACTTGTACAATATCAAATCCATCTTTCTTCTTGATAACAAGAACATTAGGTAGAAATAGGGTTTTAAAATGCCACAAAACCCTAACTTCTTCTCTTACCAGAGATACATGATAAAAGTCTTTCTTTCTTCCTGTAGGTATAAGTCCTAGTATCCCTAGTCTTCTTAGGATAAAATCTTGACCCTAGTCTTCCCTTGACATTCCTTTGAGAATCCTAGCTGTTAGTTTCTTAGTTGATTCAATCCATAATTTGACCAATTTCTAGGGCACACACATTATTCCCATTTTTCTATGCATGACATATATAAAATCATTTCATTTATGTGTAACCCTTCATAAACACTATTCAATGACTCATCAATGCACTCGTGTTTGTTTATCTTGTGTAGTGGGTATATGTAAATTTTGTTAAACCCGTCAATTATTAATAACATTTATTCAGTCTTCCATGATGTCCACTATAGTTATTTATTTTTATCAATAGAATTAGAGATTTCACATGGAAATTAGATCTTAGAATGGGTATCATTTTCCACCAACAAATAAAGGTTTTGAGGTTACATTTCTGACACACCATAGAAAGTAATGTTATGCTACCAAAAATCCTCCATGGAGACTTGAAACCATTATTCTTTTCCCTTCACCATCTATAAGAGTTTATTGCACACTACTACCCAATTTTTGGGTTAGAGAACACAAGGAGACAAAGGACCCTCCCAAACCCAATCCCACAAACCTATTGATGCCATGTTATTTCCATGCCATGCCTTGCCATTCCATTGTCATTCCTTGCCAAGTCATTCCATGTCATGCCATTTCCATGCCAATGATATTTCCACGCCATTTCCATGCCTTGCCATGACATTGTCATGCCTTGCCAATCCATGCTGTGTCATTCCATTTCCATGCCATTTATGTTCCATTTCCAAGCCATGCCATGCCATTTCCATGCCTTTCCATGCCATTTCCATCCATTTCCATGCCATGCCATTTCCATTCCATTGTAATTTAGATTCTCATGTCTTGTCATGTAGTTTCCCATTTTAACCTATATAACAATAAATATAGCGTTCCATAAAATTATTCAAGGAAAAAGTAAAATCAAAATGTGGATTGCAATGAAACAAGAATAACAAAAAAATAAACATTTCAATGCCATTGTCATGCCATTCCATTGCCATGATTCACAATTAAACCCTTGGAATACACCTTGACACCTTTTATTACATTTATGTCATAATTTTCATCCCTCTAGGGCTTGGTGTCTTGAATATTGTATGGTTTCCATGTGTCATATTGTATTTCAGCAAACATTTTCTATCTAAACCCTAGTTTAATCTTTCATTTTCATCACCCTTTCAAATAATGATTACTTGTTTTCAAGGATATTATATGTGTCCTTGTATTTCCTTGCATTGTCTTGCCTTTCCATGTCATGCCTTGCATTTGCATGTCTTTCCATGCCATGCCTTGCATTTCCTTTCTTTGCCTTTCCTTGTCATGCCATTTCCATGCCTTTCCATGCCATTTACATGCCTTTCCATGCCATGCCTTGCCATGCCATGCCTTTCCATGCCATACCTTTACATGCCTTTCCAAGCCATGCCACACCATGCCTTTCCATTGCTATGTCATTTCCATGCAATTTCATTGTAGTGACATTGCCAATCGATGTCATTTCCATGTCTTTCCATTCCATTTCCATGCCTATCCATGCCATTCCATTTCCATGCCTTGCCAAGCCATGCATGGTATGGTATGGTATGACTTTCCTTGCCTTGCCATGGTATGGTATGGTATGGTATGCATTTCCTTCCCTTTCCTTTCAATGGTATGATATGGTATGTTATGCCTTGCCTTTCCTTGTATGGTATGGTATGGTATGATATCCTTGGCATGGTATTATATCCTAGCCTTTAAAACAAGTTAGGTAAACAAATTTCAACTTAAACCTCACATGTTATGGTATGGTATGGTATGGTATAGCCTTGCATGGTATGGTATGCCTTTCCTTGGCTTGCCTTGCCATGGTATTGTATGGTATGGTATAGTATGCCTTGGTATGGTATCCTTGGCATGGTATCGCATGATATGGTATGATATGGTATGGATTTCCTTTCCATGGTATGATATGGTATGTTATTCCTTTCCTTGCCTTGGCTTTCCATGGTATGTTGAAATGCAAGATAGAACATGACAACCCTACAATATTCTAGACATCAATCCCTAAAGGGATGGAAATTATGAAAAAAATGTAATAAAAGGTGTAATGTATGGTATGGTATGTTATGGTATTGATCCATATGGATATCGGTGGCCACCCACCTTTTCCAACTGGCTCAAAACAGTTTTTTGGCCATTTTGGCAATTTACTATTTTTAGTAGTTTTCACTTCTGGGGCCATTTTGAGGGCCTAAATGAAGGTTTTTCGGGATCGACTTTCTCAATGATATCCTACGACATGATTAAGGCCCCAAAATGAATCTCCTTGACAATACATTTCCAACGGGCTATCATACGCCTAAAATGGAGATCGTATGCAAAAGTTACGACCCTGGGAAGTTAATGTACTAACTTACCCAAACGGGGCCCACATGACTTTTGGTGCTACATCTCCTAGGGTTAGGTTTTTGGATGTCTAGGGTTTTTTGAATTCCTATTTATTGTAAAAATTCCTTTAGAGCCTCATTGTAATCATCTTCTTGCGAATGAGCGCAGCTGTCACATCTCTTCTCAGAGATAAGCCACCACCATTCCAGCAAGCTTTGATACCACTGATCCGGATTTTATGAGCGGAATGAAATGAATACAGATTATTAATAGATTCTTAACAAAAAATAACAGAGATATAGTAAAACTAGTTTTCTTAATGCATGTCCCCAATGAGGTCAGAGTATAAAGAGTTAGGTCTTGATCTTGTTTCTCTTGAGGACAAAAGCTCTCGCATGCCCAAGTGACCTCTCATGGCAGGAGAAAAGAAAGATGACGAGACAGGAGATCCTTTCAAATTGTTGATTGAGGAATCCCTCATGCAAAAGAGGAATGAGATGATGGATAGTTTCGTGCAAATCCTTCGGCAGCTACCAATAGGCTATGCATCTTCTTCGAGTGGAGGCGCCACCCCCTTCAAGGTACAAATAAACTTTGATATTCCTATATTTGAAGGCCATATAGAAGCAAATGTTGTAGACAAGTGGTTGAATCTGCTAGAAGGGTATTTTTTTGTCCATAATTTCTCGAATAGAGAAAATATTACTTTTGCGCTCCTCAAAGCCATCCCCCATGTCAAATATTGGTGGGAAACGTTTTGTGAGAAAAAGGAAATAGAGGAACTCTCATTATTTACAGTCACAACCACTCGGGATTCCTTTAGGGATTATATTAAGGAACAATGCTACCCTATTAGAAGTTATGATGAATTATATACCAAATGGACCACACTGTGGCAAGAAAGAGACCAAGTAGTGTGAGATTTCACAAATATCTTCCATACCTTTCACACCAAGATGGGTATCAAATATTCAGAGAGACATCTGGTGCTCAAGTATCACGGGGCTTTGCATAGATACATCTAGACTGAAATGGAATTTCTAGACATATCATCCTTGGGTGTAACCTACCAATATGCCATTAAAATTGAGCAGAAGCTCAAACAAAATACGCGGAAATTTGGGCCTGGGAACCCCTCACAAAAAAATCCAGGAAAGGGTGGCCCCAACCCACAAAACAAAGGAAAGAGCAAATATGGACAGTATCAAGACAACCAGTCCGAGCCTCAAGCAAAGAAGGACACTGGAAATACAAAGAAAGATACTAGGAAGTGGTATAACTTCCACAAGATCCCTTGGCATAACACTGTTGATTGTCACTCAAAGCAGTCACTGGTGGCCGAAGTGAAAGCCTCTGAATCATATGTGGAGTTTGAATCTGAGAAAGAACCAGAAAGGGGAAGACATATCATTGATGTGGAACCTAATGCCACCATTTCTACCACCAAGCTCCAGCCTGGTGAACCAGATGAGCCAGAAGAAGGAGAGCACCTCTTCCATTTGCAAATGTGGGTAAAAGGCACCCCGCTGCACTTCATCATCGATAACAGTAGCTAGAAGAACCTCATCTCTATAGAGGTCATCAAGCGGCTAGCCCTGCCCACAATGCCTCACCCACAACCCTACACCATTGGATGGCTCTGCCAAGGAACCGATCTCCGCATCATCCAACAGTGTCGACTGTCATACGGCATCAAGAACTTCAAATACGAGGTATTGTGTGACGTTTCTCCTCTCGAAGTTTGTGATGTTCTTTTGGTCCAACCTTATTTATGGAAATTTCATGTTGTATATGAATCTAGGCCTCGTAATGTTATTATTACTTTGAACAGGAAATTGTACAGGATACCTGAGGCAGTCCCACCTAAATGTGGGTAAAAGG
>SNQJ01S0113406.1:23055-43243 GCA_010110895.2 Picea sitchensis
GCCTTCTAATAATGGGATATCAAAATTGAATTGTACCTTGAAGGGTGTCACACTTGTGAAATGGATTATTTCCTCAACCGCTGCCATCGGTAGTCTTCGGAGGATTTGAGCAAAGTTTTCCATCATCTTGTTCCTCTATCGCATGAGGGCTTCCTCGAGCAACGTCTTGAAAGGATATTCTACTTTTTCATCTCTATTTTCTTCTACCATGGGAGGTTGCTTGGGATGGCAAGAGTAGTTTTCCTCAAGTGAAACTATATCGAGACCCAACTCTCTATACCTTGACCTCGTCGAGGACATACTCCGAGAAACAACAAGGAGAAACCTTCTCCAATACCACTGATCTGGATTATTTTGAGAACGACATGAAGACAAAAATATAATCGATATATAACAAGGAAATACATAGAGATAATGCGAAGAACACATAAATATAGTGAAAACCAACTTCTGTTAATGAACAAGAGAGAAAAACAATGTAGAACAAAAACTGGTAGAATGGGGTAGCCTATCTCTGAAAAGAAAGAGATGGTGGCTATGCTTCATTTGCAACAATATTTACATCACACTCCATTGCATGCTTAAAGGGCCTCCTTCACTTCAATTATATATGAGAGAGTGAGAGGAGAAAAGTTCCCATGATGCATGTGGGATAAATTGGACTAAGTTTATAAAATTCCATAGGCATGTAAAACACTAGGACTTCTCAGGTGGTCATCCATCCCAGTACTACTCTAGCATGAGCATGCTTAACTGTAGAGTTATAATGGGATCTGATGCATTAATGCTATGTTATAGGCATGTACATAAGACCACTAGGAAATCATTACATGATGTCTGTAATTAACAAATGAATATGACATTACATTCCATTCCCCATCAGAAGGGTGAATATCATGGTTTATCAAAACCACTGGCTCAAAATGATGACTCAGTGGAAAAGGTGGATGGCCACCAAGATCCATCTGTATCAAACTACCTCATTAGGTATAGAGTAAAATATGGTATTGTAGGGGATCTTGGTTGGGGTTTTGTTATAGCAATATTTTCCTCTCCCTATGCATGTTGCACAGAAGGCCTTTTTCCATTTCTGTATGCAGACTTTTCATCCCGTTTTTCAAATCTGAGAGCTAAAAAATACATTTTTTCCACTTGTACGCACCTTGCCCACTATACAGCATGTGTATACGTAGGTTGCACCACTACAACCCACGTACATCAGGATTTGTGCCCCAAAATGAAAAATGGTGTCGAGTTTCCATGTCATGAAAGCAGATCTATGATCCTTTGCCTTCCATATACTGGAAACATTCTGAATCGGACCTTCAATTCCATTTGAAGTCTATAAATAGGCCAATTACGAGCTATGGAAAAGAGGAGAAAGAATTCAACTTTGAGAGAAAATTTACTCTGGAGAAATTATTCATTTCATATTGAGTCTACATCCCTTTGTCCTCTAATTATGAACATAACATTCATCCCCGAAGATCTTCCCTTATTGATTGATAACTTCCTTGTCTCTCTTCTATGAGCTTGCCTTTGGTGGAGGATTGAAGTGGTGGAGTTCCAGCTGGAAGCAACTTAGTTTCTTGGTTCTGAACCGTGTCAACACGGAAGTCTATAACGTTTTCACTTATGTTGATCATATATTAATAGAAATACTCTTTTCCCGTCCAATTGATATCTTGCAAATATTTGAATTATTATTCCATGGGCATATTTGTTATGTATATTAATGGATTATGCTATTGAATGTGCTAACATCCTATATTTTCACCATATTCTTTCTTTGCTTGGTTGTTGAGGACTAGTTGCAGGTATATTGCTTTGGGTCAAGTGATCAACGATGGACTTCATCAAACATATGGACGAGGTAGGCATTTTATCTTGTATTTCTAGCATATTCGTTGATATAGCATACTTGAGAATAGAGTTGATTTCTGCAGTCATTTCTGTCTGTTGTGGCTCACCCTAGCGATAGATATATTTTCCTTGTAACATAATTGGCGACCATACTGGGGATTGAATCTTCTGTCCTAGTGTTTGGAGTGTTTGTATCCTTAGATTGCTCTCATTCCTATTTCTTTTCTTGTCGTATCATTGCTTGACAACCTCTTTTCACTCTATGTTTGAGTCTTTCCGCATTCTCCTTTGCCTAGCTGTGTTTTTGAAACATATACGTGGGTTTTTGCTTGACAGACATGTATATACATGTGATATCCTTCTGAAAGCTACATACATATGTGATGTTTCCCTGAAAAGTCACGTACATCAACCTCTTTTTATTGTTTTCTGGGTTTGGTGGTTGTTGGTTAGGTTTTGATGATTGATGAGTCTTCTTGGGTCTTTGTAGTGACTGTTAAGTGTCTGTTGGATGCCAGGAAACCTGTTTTTGGTTGAATTTTTGGGTGGATTCTTGCTCATCATCTTCTCATTTTGATTGTCCTTGTACATTGGGATGGGTGTTTTTCTCCTTGGTATCCTACTTGAGTTGTCCCTTTCTATACATAGTAGAGTTTTTATATATCAAGTTGTTGTTTAGTCCATGCATTTTCATTTTTCTTATATTGAAAATACAAAAATATTAGGCATTTTGCATTGGTTGGCATTTTGATCTTTTGAGTCTTTTTCATTTAGCTTAGTGCATGTAAAGAAAGATTGCATTTTTATTTCAGAATTGCAGAGTTAAAATTGAAAATTGCATTTTTTTAAGAAGCATATCATTGATTGAAAATTGAAGTTAGGACTTTGCATTGTATTCATATTTACTTTACTTGTTGATTCATAAAATCATGAGTTTCACTACCATACCTTTTTGAGTAAGCACTGCCATTAAAATTAATGTTATAATTTAAAATTGATTAGTAACGATTTTATTTTCTAGGGTGCACAAACTAGCTTAGGATTTAGTGCCTTGGAATAGGATTTTGTGAGTAAACTTCTCCAAGGCTACTAAATCAGCATATGTGTCTGACAAAGGGAGTGGAGAAATCCATTGTATAATTGGTAATATCAGGAGGCTCCACTTACCCTGGAGTTAATCACGGGGTCATGCAAGGTTGGTTGAATGGATATCCCCCCGATACCTTCTTAGAGTCAGAGATATTTCTGGGGATCTATTCGTATCTGGGGATATTGTTCGTGCTCTTACCTCCATGAGAGGTAGTGATTTCAAGATTTTGGGTTTTTCTACCCTACCCATATGGTGGACCTGACTTATGACTGCTCGCATGTGCATCGGTTATACATTGGTTGTTTAGTTTCTTGACTTAGGTGCCACATAGCTTACTTGCAGGGGTTATTCTGTAGGTACCATGGGTCAGATAAGGGTCAGACAACACACAACCTTTATGGAGGATTAACTCTCCAAGGGTATCGGACTGACTGGTTTTTAAGCCCACGAGGGCCCTCATAATTGATTATGTTACCTCTGATATTTAGCAGTCTCAAGCCCCTCTTGGGATAAGCATACCTTCTTTAGGGAGAGAGGCCCCTTTCAGCCACTTTATCCTGTTTGTGTGCATATTGGTCATTTGATTATTTTTTGTGTGCTCTTTGATTATTAGTTGGCCTTAGGATTTTATACTGAGTTTTCATTATCATGGATAGTGGAGTTTCTTTGGCTCCCTCATTTACCGCTACCCCCCCCTTTCTTTTGGTCCCTCATTTACCGCTACCCCATTAAATTCACTCATTTCATGGGGATGAATCCATCCACTTTTCATAATGGTATGCAAAATTATGACACTCACCAATGCCTTAGGTCTCTAATCATTTTTCTCATGGTATGTCGGACATGTGTCTTCTCACTTTCCATCCTTTGTGAATCCTAGGTTTTGGTTTGGGGGGCATGATGCCTCCTTATTCTCCCTTTCGTTTGGTGGGAGTCATACCCCTCAAAAACTCTTTTACAAGAGGGAGGTTGGAATCTCCTTCCTACTCTAATCCACTTTTCTAGGAGAGCAAGTGCCCAAAATGGGAGGTCATTCTGTAATTTATTACACTTCATCCACCTATTCTTCTTCCTCTATGTCGCCTTGCGAATGATTTTCCATGGCGGACCTCCGCCTCTGTCCTCTGGTGTTTCATCCAAAGGGATTCATTCTTATAGTATGGGAAAACCCCTTCACGGAATTCCTTCATCCTGGGTAAACATATATCCTCACATAACTAACCCTTGTCATGTCACTTTCACTTCGCAAGAGAATTCCTCAGTGTCGATGCCCTCACAACCCTTTATGAATCGCATGGAGAGGATATCCTACCGCATGTGGCCATGGTGTATACTAGAACCCTTCTTGTCCTGCAATTTCTCAAAACCAGTCTTTCCGAGAACCTTAATCTCAAATGCCACAACCCACCGGGCCTCCACAAGTCCAAGCAAGCACGGGTGAAAGTCATTAGAATTATATCACCAACTCCTCTCATATCATGTTGGATATTGATCAACAACCTTTCCAAGCCATGTTGAAGACTTCAACAACCATATGTTGCAAGTCATGTTGGGAGCACAAGTATAGTCATTGCTAGTCACACTATACTTCCATCACCAACCCTACTAGTCATGTTGGGGATTCATCATCAACTTTCATTAGTCATGTTGAAGGTTTGTCACCAAATTAATCGTAAGTCATGTTAGGGCATTCATACAATTAAAGCCTATATGTGTCAAACTAAGGCCATATTCCCATAGACTTGTGAAGAAGAACCTTACTGCTTGTGTCCCGCCATCACCGATACCGTAAGCATAGTTCCTAGCAATTTGAGGGACCTTCATGTTTTGCATCGTTTGTGGTTTCCCCACACTCGCTCCTTGGCTCTCGCTGGATACAAATACCATGCTGATGTAATTTTTGGCTGACACCCCTCTTCCTTAGGGGTTGATGCATCCCTTGACCTTTTTTACTCGCATCTTGTTCAACAAGTGGTTAAGGCCGATGTGAATATTTGACCGACACCTCTCTCCTATTTTCGGGGATGATGTGTCTCTTGAACTTATCGTCTCGCATCATGTTCAACTAGGCACTCGTTTCGATGCAATCTTCGATCGACACTACTCCTATTTTTGGGCATGCTGCCTTTAATTTTGTTGTCTCAGATCCTATTCAACCAATGGTTGAAGTGTTAGCCTATGTGGCTTACCTTTACCAATCACTCAAGTATAAATTGTCACCCATATTTGTATTATTCATTTAGGGTATTAGTAATATATACTCAAGTGATGACTAATGATTTAGTTAAGATTGCTCTAGATCCTAAATATCATCATTCATGATTTTAGTATCTAGAGCAAATCTCTCTCATGGAGGTGGCATCACCATTGTACTATAACATGTGTAACATTGGAGTGAATACATTATAGTGTTGGCTAGTGATCCTTTTCCGCCATGTTGTTGTTCTTGTCTATATTTTATCAATTGGTATTAGAGCTCCTATGTTCTTAAGGGCCTGATAGTCTTGAGATCCATGGTAGTTTCACCATGGAAGGTGAGGTGCAACAAGAGAATGCAAGGGAAAAATAAGTGCAATTGGCACACGAGCTACATCATCGAGGAAATCAATGATTACTCAAATTACTCAACGATAATGAGGCTAGGCCCAAATCTGATTGGATGGTTATAATGTGGATCAAGGGAAATGGAAGAAATAAACATCGATCAAATCTTTGAGAGGTTTATCTATGATCTGGTGTGTTCTATTTAATAACATTGGTAGCACACTGTTTTCTATGAGAAAGTCTCAATGTTTTCTTTTCTTTGGGGTTTTTATATGGTCAATCTTAATTATCTTGTATTTTACGCATTTGAGATCCGTACAACACTATGTAAACATGATACAATATTATCCATCCTTTTATTCTCAAGTTACATTCCAGTTGTGGATCTACACCATAAGTTAATGGTTACTCTATGGTTTATTTATTTTTGTTTTCTGTAATAAAAACAATCGATAGTGCTCCCATGAAATATGTATTATAAAATAATTCTAATATAGCAACAACTTCATGCGGATTTTCTGGGAGATCCAGGTTTTCCATAGGTGACTACCTGATCATATACACCGCCAAAGGGAGTGGGATCGTACGCATCTAACCAAGGTCACAGGTTTGAATGGTAGATCTCTGCAATGGAGAAAGAGAAATATATTGGGTCAACCATTGAAGGATTTTTCATATACCCAAGACATTTGTGAGTTTTTTATATGATCTAATACACTACATGATCTTCTCTTAATTCATTTACTGCAACACTTCATGGAGCTCCATCTAGAAAAGGAAAAATGATCTCAGTGATTTATTCTTTTAATTTAATCTGAAGCAGTCTGCACGGATTTGATGCACATAGTGGCAAGTAACAAGGAGCACACAACCCCACACATCAGCTGGAATCAATTCCCATTGATTCGATGTTAGACATCTCGTGGTTTTCCAATCTGTAAGAATCCACCCTCACTTGAATTTTCTTTTGTTTTGATTGCATATGAAGAAAATCATAGTAGCCAACTTGCACCAAATGAACTGCTTGAGCGCACATCAACAATCCACCTCAGCAATCAGATTTCAGTTGCATTGCTGCAATTTTATTATTAATACATGGACTAAGGGACGATGATGAATTGGCTAGATTGAAGGATGGGAGATAAATCCCACAAATCCAAGATAAGATTTTCCACAAAGAGAATGTAAGACAAATATCTTTTTGCTACGACCTCCTCATATTCATTGCATAATAAGACATTGTGCTTACCTCCATACACCAAATCATATGCATATAAGGACATATTATGAGCAAGATTTTAAAGAAATCACTTTTTAACTTTTGAGTGATGTATAAAACTATTCACATAAAACATAAGAACATGGTTTTATATGGATTTATGTAAAGCACGAGTTTAAATTTTTTTTTGATCAATTTCATTTCATTGAAAGGATAGAGATCTTGAAGAGACAAATGATTTAATGTGCAAGGGAGATCGATGCCTTTTATCATGAAGAAATATTTACTAGAGAATAGAGAATGAAAATTTGTGGCAAAATGGTTTTAGATCTAATCTTTTTCCCTTTCAAGAAATTTCGCATAAAATTCTCTCAAGTGTGAGAGCCAGTTGTATCAAGAAAATAATTATAATAAAAAAACATTTTTTTTTTTGTGGTGTTGAAGTGTCATAGATCCACCGGGAACTGGAATATGGGATCTTCGGTAATAATCTTGTGTAGTGTGCTTTGGTGATATTTTCATGGTTGTATTATGAGTTGGTTTATGTCTAGTTTTCACGCTATCCTACATACATGGGAGTACAAAGAAGGTTAATGAAATCAACACACAATTAATGTCAAGAAAGCACATGCATATGCAAGCGCTAGTAATCAAGAAGCAACAAAGTTCAAGTTGTCATCCACATCGTCATTCAACAACAACGCACATTCATAACATTGAAGCAATGGACACTTCAAGCTAATAATCAAGGACTCAAAATGTCTTCAAAGTAATCAACTTTGAAGATCACTTCAACTTCAATATCAACTACAAGTAATTTACTTGCAATAGTTTTTATTTTGTAAGTGTCGAAATAAAATCAAGTTGAATTTCTTTGCAATTGGGTGCATTCTCGGTTGAGCTCGACACCAAAGATTCATTGTAATTTTGAGTCTAAATCGACAAAGATGAGTAGTTGAATGAGTCATTGTAATATTTTGGATGCATTTTCGGTGGTAAATGACATCCTCAACTTTGGAAACAAATTCAAGTAAGCAAGAAGAGCAAGTGAATGAGAGGTTCAAGTGAGCGAAAAGACCAAGTGAACAAGAAGTTCAAGCGAGCATATTCAAATGGAGTGTAGTATTGAATTATTAGAGTTACTAAACACTCTAATAAACACTACCGAAGACAACATAGTGATATTGAAGAAACTCTTCGATCGCTGCTAACTTGTTTGGTACTAGCAAGCTAAATTTAGACTTCTTCAATCTATATCCCAACCATTGAATGATGAGTTGATAGATCTCAAAATAAAAATCTGAGCTAATTGTTCGGAACTAGTTTTGTTCGCATCAACCCTCTCTATGATGATAATGATGATGATAGTTTTAATCCACAACCGCTGAAGGAACAACACAAAGGATACAACTTTAGAATCCTACGATTAAGTTGAATCTATTCATGAACCTACATTTCAAGAGTTTTCTTTGATTTCAGTGAAGAAAACCTTCAATGATGCATCAACATGCAAGAATCCACTTCCACAACATTTCAAAGCAATAGGTTCAAAATACTCTTTCCAAGCCCAACATCGACCTTGGGAAGAAATCACTACAACAAGAATAGAATGGAACTTGGATATGACAAGGAAGCTACCTTCATATTCCCCTCGACATTCCGCATTCAACTGTTCCAAAGTGTTGATTCCTTCAAGAATTTTCAACTTCACTTGTTCAATTTCAGCATCAGAATGTGAAATGCTAACATTGCAATTGAGTTGGTCACAAGGAGAATCATGTTTTGATCTCCATCCTTTCCAAAATTGTGGTAAGCATAACCATTCATCGCATTTATGTTCAACACTAAAGAAACTTGCAATATTGAAGATTCACTCATAGTGGATTGATCCTCTGGCAAATGGTCAATAAATCCACCGTTTAATTGTATAAGTATTACTGAAGAATTCAATCTCAAGTAAATAAATTACCACAGTAGCACACATAACATTTGTGTACCACATAAGTGGTCCCCTTTATGACATAGATTTCGAAAGCATGGCCCTCAATGGATGAGATAACATGTGGTTGTTTCCAAGGATGCCCACTTTGTGCGTTGTACTCCAAACAACATGTACTCTTTGAGCATAGAAGGAGGGAGTACAATGATGAAACTCTCATACACATTGTTGGGAGTTCAAAAATTCCAAAGAAGATGATTCATGAAACCACTTGTCATCTCTCCTTTTAGTCAAAAGGGGAATTGATGATGGAATTAAAGATGGTTGTCGGACAAAAAGTTTTGACAATAACAAACATCAAATATGCCAAATGGACATGAAATTTTCCAAATGGGAAACTGCGGTCTATAGATGACAAGATTTAGTAGAATTATGGTTCAATAAGTTTAAGTTGAATCAAACATAATTTGGATGTTGATTTTGATTTTGAGAGCAAATATGTGGATGTTTGTTTCACATAGATGGTCATTTGACCTAGAAAAGGAAAAGAGGATCCTTATACATTGCATCTTGACATTTGACTGGGTTGTCAATTTTCATGGATGTGTCATACTTGTAGTTGATTCATTTCTCTTGGTTCATTCTCATCAGATTGAAGTTTACATTAAGTGAACAAATTGCATGCACCCTGGCTCACATGATCACATAGTGGGATTTTCCAGAGATGACAGAGTTTGGTAGAATTATGGTTCAATTGGTCTGAAATTGAATCATACAATACTATACATCTGATGTTGTTGGACACCTAAAGTGTCTTAATTGGTTTGTGGTTATCCAAAACCATCAGATACATGGTATCACTTGGCCTGGTTATCCCAAACCACAGATTCAGATAGCATTTTCAGTGATATACTGATAGTAGAGTGGTGATACCACATGTTCACCAATTAGCATAAGACATCGATTCTTCTAGATAAAAATACTTGGTACAAATGGGATCAAAATTGTCGGGAATCGTGGAATTTTCTAAATATTGTAGTTGTTCACTCATATCTCGCCTTTCAAAGTTCATTTAGATGAACCATTCAACATCTAGATTAGCGGTTTTTCAAAGTGCCTTCCTTTGAGTTTAGCTCGTGAGTTTCAAGATGAAGACTTGGAATTGATACCAGCTTATGCTTTACTGTTGGTATTACTGATCGGACTTGTGATTGAGGGGGATTGTTAGCCTGGGTTTACCTTACCAATCACTAAGTCTAAATTATCACCTATATTTGTATTATTCATTTAGGATATTAGTATCTCCTCTCAAGTGATGACTAATGATTTAGTTAAGATTGCTCTTAGCCTAGTCATCATGCATGATTGCATCTGGAGAAAATATCTCTATGAGGTGCATCACCCATTGTACCATAAATATGTAACATTGGAGTGAATACATCGTGAAAGTCTTGCTAGTGAGCCTTTCCATGTTGTTGTTCTTGCTTATTGATATATCATGGAGAAGGTAACTACCGCTTATCACTTTATCTTCCTTGACTTGGAGAGATTTGGGGTTTTCCAATCTTATGTTAGTTATTCTTAAGATGTTGACATTCCATAGAAGTCCAATGCGGAGCCTTGGCCTCCCCCGTGACATGTCAACTAGAAACTCCCAAGCGAGTCTAATTTAAGATCTTTGACCCTCTACCAAAAGAGAAAATATTTCCGGGAATTAATTTGTTTCTTTTACACTCATTAATTGGATTTGAAAGATCGTGAATCTAGTTAAGCTCTTTTCCACTCGCTTTCAAAAGAGCAGCCATTTTTGAGTGAACTTGTCTTTTTCATACTTGTAAATTGGATTTTAAAGGACGCCTATTTGGTACAATTTTATACCTTTTTCAAAACCAAGTAGACTAAGATCATGAAAAGGACATGTTTTGGCATTAATTTGTGATTGCATCTCATGCCTCGCTTGCAGTATTGAGCCTATAATGGGTTCTCAGCGAAGTTATAAACCATTTTCCTCAAGAATTTTGCTTCCTCAACCAAGAAGAGCCTCATTTATATCCTTTGCAATTTGACACCCTATACCTGTGAAGGAACATTCCGAAAGTTTCCATATCTCGCATGCATCTCCTTGCATCGAGTATAGGTATGTTCCAATCGCTGGAAATAGCTTTGCTTACTTATGCATACTCGATTCTCTATATCATAGCATTCATTTGACTATGAAAAAAAAACAAAAGACGGTAAAGGATTATTATATTATATTGGTAGGAGTAGTGTCACCTTTGAACAAAGAAAAATTTTATCGGGAGTCCATTTGTCATCATAATTTTGGGTTTAGCATGGCCTTAGGAAGGTGAGCTCACATGCATAGTTTTCTCCACCGACTGGTTATACTTCCAATCCCTATGGATAATTTCATTGATGCCTCTTGTATCTCATGGTTTCATTGAGTCTTATGATGTTAGAGTTTTCCTATATGTCTCATGCTCTTGTTCAAAGGGAGTTTATCAACTTGTGTCATCCATTCCTCATAACTCTTGAATTTACATGTCATCCATAATTCCTTAGTTTGTCCCAAAATCACATGATGTTGTAGTCCTATCATGCACCTTGGTCCCCGCTTTCTCATCATTGGTAGGTAAACTTTGAACCTAGTAGTCGACATTTCATCATTGGTCGCTGACTGGTTGGTTTCCGTTATGTTCGACGGCAAGACATATATTCACACATTGGGATTCTGTGGTGGTCTCTTGATAATGCTTTTGGCCCTATTGTGGTTTCTCTTTGTCGTACAGCTCTCATTGGCTACTATTCGTGAGGGTCTTTTCATGCACCGCTTTGCACTTGGAACATGTGAAATACACACATGGTTGTTGGTTCATAAACATGTTCTTCGTTTAATTTCCTCCAAATCATGAAGTTCCTACTTTATGCCTTGTGTTGAATGATGAGAGATTCTTCAATGCTCTCCTTTCGGAGGATCTCCTTCCATCAACTTCAACCATATATTATAGAAAATAGACCTAGAGTCTTATGAGTACCTAGAGGATTGCAACCATTAGTGGTAGGTTCTCTCACCATCTATTACTTTAGGAATACATCAATGTATCTTGATCGATGGATTCTTCAAGTGTTCTAATCTCCTCGACTTTATTCACACTTGTAATAATGTACTCGCCTCTGATACCTACTTTCATTATCGATAGGGTTGTTCTTTCTTTTGTTAATCTGTATGCTACCTCAATGGTCGTAGAATCAAATGATGTCCATTATTTTCGACCTCAACTCCTTTAGTCATATCATGTAGACTTGCACCTTTGGTAGATTGTGTAGAAGACTCGAAGACATCAATGTGACTACATCTTCCGGAAGCTGTCGCCTATTTTCATTGGACCAGCACCTGTTGGACTTTAGTGATCATGGGAGATCGAACTGTACTCCATTGTATACAAACACCTTCATATTGATTTTGAGATTGGTTCTACTCGCCTTGTTCGTGACTATGATAGACTGCATGTAACAAGATTTGTATTTTCCTATTCATGGCCATGGATAATTACTTGGTATATTTTGCACATGTATCTACAAGCAGGTTCAAATTGGCAACCATGTGCAATTCAGCAAGGTGAATGTAATGAGCAACTAGTTCTTCCACTTGGTTCCCCATCACTCCAATTTTGCTTTATATTGTATTTCGGCCATTGCAGATATTTCTATGACCTCACACATTAGGGGGCATTTGTTGAAATATTTTCTCAATTCTATGCATCTTGTATTAGAAGGCCTTTTTCCATTTCCCCCATGCATACTTTTCATCCCTTTGAAACCAGAGCTAAAAAATACATGTTTTCCAAATGTACGCACCTTGCCTACTATACAGCATTTGTATATGCAGGTTGCACCACTTGAGCCCATGTACATCAGAATTTGTGCCCAAAAATGAAAAATGGTGTCGATTTCCATGTCACGACTAGAGATATATGATCCTTGGCCTTCCATATATTGGAAACATTCTGACTCGGCACTTCAGTTCCATTTGAAGGGTATAAATGGGCCAATTCCGAGCTATGGAAAAGAGTAGAAAGAATTAAACTTTGAGAGAAAAGTTACTATGGATAAATTATTCACTTCATGTTGAGTCTACATCCCTTTGTCCTTTAAGTTTGAACACAGTGTTCAACCCCCAAGCTCTTCCCTTATTGATTGAGAAATTCATTGTCTCTCTTCTATGATATTGCCTTTGGTAGAGGATTGAAGTGGTGGAGGCCCAGCTGGAAGGAACTTAGTTTCTTGGTTCCCAGCCGTGACGATACGAAAGTCTGTAACTTTTTCACTTCTGTTGATCATATATTAATAGAAATACTCTTTTCTCGTCCAATTGATATCTTGAAAATATTTGAATTATTATTCCATGGGAATATTTGTTATGTATATTAATGGATTATGCTATTAAATGTGCAATATATTATCACCATATGATTTCTTTTCTTGGTTGTTGAGGACTAGTTGCAGGTATATTGCTTTGGGTCAAGTGCTCAACGGTGGACTTCATCAAACGTCTAGACGAGGTAGGCCTTTTATCTTGTATTTCAAGCATATTTTTTTATATAGCATACTTGATAATAGAGTTGATTTCTACAGTCATTTATGTTTGTTGTGGTTTACCATATCCATAGAGATATTTTCCTCGTAACAGGTTTGGATTTTGATAATGCCCATGGGGGGGAGGTGGATATAAAATACTTTTTATCCAAGGATCAATTAAAATCTAAGAAGGAAATTCAGGATGGAAATTAGTCAATAATTGTTTGGGCCCTTAGAGTGGGGATAGCCTAGACAAAGGTTACTCAATGATTTTTATATCTTACAATATCAAAGGGGTTGGGGGAAACCACAAAATATCATCCCTCAAAAGGCTTTCACAATTGCAAAAGTCAGGCATCATCTTAATTCAAGATACTATGTGTGTTTGGGAAAAAGTAGAAGAAGTTTGCAGGCCTTGGTTAAAAGGTTGGTCTTTTTTTTATTTAGATTCAGTTTGCCTTTTTGGGGGTCCTCTCATTGCTTGGATCTCGTGTTTTAGGGATGTCACCTTTTTTGCAATTACCTTGGGTTTTATGATTGAGTTAGAGGAAACCTCCCTAAAGGTGTCTTTCAAGGTGGTCAATCTATATGGCCCTTGTGTTGGCCGCATTCCTTTATGGGAACATTTGAGTTCATTAGGGGTAATAGAGGCATCAAATATCATTATGGGGTGTGATTTAAATTTTACCGTGTCCTCTTGTGAAGTATGGGGAGAACATGCACATAAAGACCCCAAAGAAGGCTTATTTTCAAACTGGATAGTGTTGAATTATATGTCTGATGTGAATCCTCAGAAGATATCACAAACTCAGAGAAATGGTCATAAGGGAAAGGACTTGGTGGCTAGAAGTTTGATAGATTTATCATTTCCGATAATTTKTTGTTAATATCTCAGGGAATTTCATCATGGGTATCATTGGGAGGAMTCTCAAACCATATGCCATTTTTTCTGAAATTAGTAAATCTAGATAAGGAAAAGTTCTTCCCTTTGAAATTTAATGAATCTTGGTTGCAGGAAGATGAGTATCAATATTTTGTGGAAAATTCATGGGTGCATCTATCTAATGATGAGGTCTCATCATTCATGATTCAATTTACAAGATATATGGAAAATATAAATGTGTTGTCTAAAAAATGGGTGAGAACCTTCCTTGATCATTCTCAAACTAGTATTAAGGAAATTGAGAAGGCTTTAGAAATTGTTTTGGTGGAAAATATGGAAAGGTCCTTAAATCAAGAAGAGGATTTGGAGCTAGGGGATCTTTCAAAAAGGAAACAATACTTGTTTCTTCTGTAGGAAGCGAGGTGGAGGATAAAAAGTAGGGAAAGTTGGATGAAAGAAGGAGATAGCAATACAAAAAGTTTTCACAGGTTCACTCAACATAGAAAGAATCAAACTTCAATTAGAGAAATAAAATCTTAAAATGGGGTTTTGGTGTCCACACATGAGGAGATGGCAGAGGAAAAGGTGGATTATTGTAGCTCCTTGTTTAAGGAAAAAATGAGATGCCCCATTGTTGATATTTTAAAAGTGGTTGAGTTGGTTTCTCACAAAATAACTCATGAAATGAATGAGGCCTTGATAGAGGTGGTTTCAAAGTCTAAAATATTTAATACTCTATCATCATTTTAAAAATAAAAAAGTTCTATTATGGAAAGTTTGACTGTGAAATTCTTCCTTGGTTTTTATAATTTATTAAAGGGGGATATGTTAAAAATGGTGTAGGAATCCTAGGCATCTGGAAGGGTCTTTGGGTCTCTTGATTAAAAATTCCTATCCCTTATTCCAAATAAATCAGAGTCGACTTATTTTAATGATTCCCGCTCTATATCTTTTTGATATACAAGTTAATCTCCAAAATCATGGTGAATAGGCTCAAACCTATTCTTAGTGAAACCATATCAGGGGAGTAGTTCGGTTTTTTGTATAAGAGGAAAATTCATGACATTGTTGTTGGACATGATGTTATGGTGTTGGAATTGATGTCAAAGAGTGCATATGATATTGTCAAACTCATGCATTGTCTAAACAATTATTACTTATGGATACTAAATTTGTCCTATATAAATGCAAAGGGGAAAGATCAAAATATGGTGCTCAATAAATTGTGTAAAAGGGTATGGTATGAAAGTCTCTATTAAACTTATTTATCTTAGGCTTGGATAAAATTTGACTTACATTGACTTCAACTTCGACTTGGATAACTTTGACTTACATTTCCTTCAACCTTGAATTGGATAACTTCAACTTGCATTTTATTCAACTTCAAACTAGATAACTTCGACCTACATTTCCTTCAACTTCGAGTTGGATAACTTTGACTTGCATTTCCTTTGACTTCGACTTGCATTTCTTCACTCTTTTTCAAATCGAATTTAGTCAACTTACTTTGCCTTGACCTGACTTACATTTTGGTCGACTCTTTTTCCCATTTCGACTTTCAAGTGGTCAACTCTATTTTATTTTCCGACTCAACTTTGGTCGACTTATTTTTCCTCAACCCAAATTGCATTTTGGCTGACTCATTTTTTCTATTTCGACTTCCAGGTGGTCAAATATATTTTATTTTCCAGCTTGATTTGTGGCTTGAGTGGTCGAGAATTTCCCGTCATATAAACAACCAGAGTTATAATTGTTTTAAACAAAGGATTCTTTGTTTATGATACAGATAAGTTATAAGCCTCCTATTTACAGATCATACATATTGATCTTCAATGATCCAACAAATACAATATGCATGGAGTAACTATAGAGGAACAATTATTGGATGGTTGAGGTCAACAAACAATGAAATCATAAATTGTATGGATCGACAATGGACAAAAAGGATTGATCGTAGGTCGTTGGATCAATATGGAAGTGTTAGACCAAAATAAGAAGATTCAATCCATAACTTATATGGACTCATAAAGACTAAAAATATTATTAAAGATAATTAATATCTCATTATCAAGATTTGTTCAAAGAACTCTTTACAACAACAATAAACAATTTTTAGAACCCAGATATTCCATTAATGATGAACAAATTATAAGGGATTTGAAGTCTTTTGAATTAAATACAAAAACATTTAACGACAAAATGTTATCATTATTATTACTTTAAATAAAGAGGTGCATTGGTTCATACAAAGAGACACGATGTTTCAATTTCATACATGTTGGAATATTATATAAAGAGAAAAGTATAGTGGAAGGAGAGTGTCTTTGTGGTCTAATTCAGAAGATCAAAAAACAGACATAGTCCAAACAAGAACTTGAAACATTCATATGAAGTGAGGGTGGAAGGGAGGAGCAAGGGAGGATTGGAGTCCTCTACAGGTTGAATCCTGAAATAGGGAGTTGCAACTTCCTCAAGTTGGTGCTTGAAAACAAGAGGACTGGAGTCCTCTATAGGTTGGAACTTGATCTACATGGATTTGGTGCTTCCTCAAGTTGGTGCTTTAAAAACAAGGGATTGGTGTCTCCTTGAGTTGGTGCTCAAAATAAGAGATATTGGCATCTACTACAAATTGTAAACTTGTAAATGAAATATAATTTTTATGATTGTTACATTTAAAAATTCAGAGTTGTGTACATTCTTGTTGATAAATTGTTATGTTTCATAAATTAATAATTAAAGAATTAATTTAATTTGTGAAAAAAAACCAATATTGATTCACCCCCCTCTCAGTATTGAACAACATTCCAACAGTTGTGCCCTTAGCACAATAATCTTTGCATTCTATCAAAGTGCATAAAATCATATCCTTTATGTTAAAAAGGGACCTCTATAAAGCTTATGATAAAGTGAACTAGACTTTTCTTAGATTGGCATTGATCAAGTTGAGGATGAACCTGGTAACAATTAATTGGATAATGGGATGCATTGAGTCTAAATTATTCATTCTCCTTATTAATGGATGACCCTCCAATTTTTTTCACTCAACAAGAGAACTCCACCAAGGATTCCTTATTTCCCCTTTTCTCTTTTTAATTGTGGTGGAGTCTCTAAGCAGAATCATCCAAGAGACAAGGAACAAATGTTTCCTAAAAGGTTTGAATGTTACATATTATGAGTTAATTTCTCTTTTTTTTTTTTGTAGATGATGTAATTCTCTTCCATGCAAGTAATGTAAAAAAATTTCAAGTATTCAGAGACGTATTGGACCTATTTTTCTTAGCAACATGAACGATTTTGAACAAAGGAAAATCTTCCATTGGATTCAATGTTATGGGAGAGGAAGCTCATTTTCAATTAGGTTTTTTTTCCTTTTTCTTCTTCTAATATTGAAGAGGGAATCAAATATTTTGTCTTTGATCTATAACAAAACTCTTATGGGGTATGCAGATTGGTCTTGGTTAGTTTTGAAAATCAAGGCAAGGACTGATATGTGGATGAAACGATTTCTTTCCTGTGGTGGTTGAATGGTTCTAATAAAGTCAGTATTGTATAGCATTCCAGTGTATTGGGATACCATAGAGAAGATATCAAAAAGAATTATGGTAAAGATACACAAAGATTGTTTCCAATTCTTGTGGTCAAGAAAAAAAGAGGCTTATGGAATCCCTTTCATTAAATGGTCGCATTTAACTTTTCCTAAGGAGCTTGGAGGGTGGAGAATAAAAAATCTATTTTGGTTTAGTAAATATTTAGTTGCAAAAAGTGTACGGAGACTCATCCATTACAGGATGTTGTGGATAAGATTTTTAATCTCAAAATATATGGTTGGAAAGCGATAGAAGACACTTTCCCATTAACAGGGGAAAGGACAATATGGTGAATAGGATATGGAAGGAGTATTTGAGTCGGGGAAGACACTTTGGAGGGATTAACTAGGGATTTCAAGATCTTTGAGGAACTTGTGGGAAAACTCCATAACCAAGGATATTTTTTGCTAAGGGATGAAATGGAACAAGGGATGGATATCATTGGTCGATTGAATTAGAAAAATTCAACAGATTTGAGACTTGAAGGGTCACTGGAGGAAGAGTGGAATGTATTTATAGGAATCCTTAAATTAATTTTTTTTTTGTTTGGAAAAGGATGTAGTTGACTCTTTAAGTTGGGAAGATAAAAACGTGAAATCTAGCAACTATATGGTAAATATGGGATATTTAGTGCCGACATGTGGATCCCTTGAAGGTGGTATTAAATGGTGGTGGAAAATGATCTAGAAATGGAATGCACTAGAAAAAATGAGAGTCCTCTTATAGTTATATATGGAGGAAAAATCCTCACATGGGATGTAGGTTTACGACAAGGATGGAATGGGACAATCCGCTCCTCTTTATGTCACCAGGATTGTGAAACAACAATCCATTTATTTTTACAATGTCCCTATGCAAAACATGTATGGAATGAAGTGGTCATGTTGCTAAAAAGTTATTTGATTATACTCAAGGGTAGCATGGAAGAATGGTTGTATTCGTGGAGAAGAGAAACAACATTTAGAGAGGTATAATCACTACCTATTTTCTTTGTGTATTTCATATGGTGGTCCAGGAAATTAAGATTTTTTCAGGAAAAATATATCCCTCTAGAGGTAATGGTAGGTATGGTTCACAATTTGGTAGTAGAATTCAAGAAAGAGCCAAATAAGGAAAAGAATCAGATCACCATAATTACAGAGTTGATTGAAGGTACCATGTTGGCGCATGCCTATTTTGGGAGAGAAAATCCTAATTTTGGGAGTGGGCCTATTTTGGGAAAGAAAATCTTATTTTTGGAGTGCGTGCCACATGTGGTGGAAAAGAAACATACAAAAGATGAAGAAAAAGTAGCATCCAAAAGAGGAAGGAAAAGCAGCATGTAGACAATGGAGGAAAAACAACATGGCATGCATGTAGAAAAACCTATCCATGTTAGGTTTAGGGTTTTAGATGTGAATGTAATGGCTATAAGACAATAGAATGGTATAAATAAAAACCTAGGAGCTCTAGTAGAGGTGGTTCATTGGTTGATTGGTCAAGGAGATATAGTTTTGGTCTGAATAAGATAGTTTTTGAGGGTCAGGTCATAGACTATGGAGCCTGGTGTGGTCTATTCCACCTCATGGAGGGTACTCGCCCTCCTTTTTTCTTTTAATCCTGGAGAATGTAATGTGTGTAGCACATATTTTGCAGAATGATGAATAAAAGTGTTGGAATACTGAGAGGGGGGGTGAATCAGTATCACCCCTTCTTAACAATTATTTTTATATTTTATTGATCACCACAATAAATCAACAATGAATTGTATGAAAAATCAATTATATAAATCTATTTAACATCAATTACAAGATTTTATAAAGAATAGTGAAGGACACCAATCCTCTTTAGAGCACCAACTCTAGGAGACATAGATCCCCTTATTCAAGGCACCAACCCTAGGAAGCACCAACTCCCTCATCTTTAGGGAACCAACCCTAGAAAGCACCAACTCCCTTGTATTTAGGGAACCAACCCTAGGAAGCTCCAAATCCCTTATCTTTTAAAATTTTCTTAGTAAGGATATGAATCCTTCCATTCTCCTCTCGTCCACCCTCACTTCATAAGAACCATCAATTCTTCTTCTTGGACTCTACTTATGTTTTGATCTTCTTATCTGGATTGTGGAGACACTTTGTTCTCACTATTCTTTCTTGTTTATATACTCTTCCAACTGGTGTGAGATATGAAACATTGTGTCCCTTTGTTTGGACCATCTCACCACTTCATTAACAATAATCTCGTTTGTTTTTCTTTATTCAAATATTATCAAGAAGACTTTTCAATTTAATGAAAATGTTTTCATTAATCGATCATAGGTATGGATTGATTTCATTTAACTTAATTTCATGTCTCTGCAAATATTGTAGAAATCAAATTTTGTAGAGGCGCTTCCTTCAAACCATTTACATATGACCATAAGAGCAGGACCATGGGCTTATTAATTTAAGCGATGCCTCTTCTTTCACCCTTTGTTTTTTTATTCCATACGACCGCAGGTGGTGAC
>SNQJ01S0113407.1:3629-14044 GCA_010110895.2 Picea sitchensis
TATAATTTTTATTTATTTATTTTATTTTTATAGATTTGAATTATTAATAATATTTTTAATTTATTTTTTCATTAAAATTTTTAAATATCATCATAATAAAAAATTAATTTAAATTATTATTAATATTTTTAATCTAATCTCATAGAAAGAAAAGTTCATGAAAAAGTTGAAAAAATGATGCTACTCTCTAAGAACACCCGTGGTTTGGCAGCAACCCATCAAACAAATGGTGTTCATAGGTTAGTTAGCGCTCACAAGGTTTATGTTATCTATTTGTAGGAAATGATGGTAGCATGCAATGTCGCCATTGGTTCCTTGAAAGGGGGGTCCTAAAGGGTTAGTAATTTGTGGCTTCATATTCCTGAAGGTAAATCAGGGGTCAGTTTTTTGGCTAGAACAAAAAGTAAGTGTCGAGTGTTATCCTCAGAACAAACACAATCAGGTGTCCTGGTGGAATTACGTTCACTTTACATAAATAGGACTTTGATTAAAAATTTTAAATATTATATAATAAAAAAATATTATATTAAATTTATGACAAGAAAAACAAATCTCTAAACAATTCTGTAATATTAAATTTATGAAAAGATAGGAAGCAAAACTCTAAACAACTTTATAAATCATTAAAGAAAGTAGTGATGTATTATTAAGTTGAAGACTATAGTATATTATAGATTTATACAATTTATGTGATAATTAAAATGATTTTAAAAAATAACAAATTTAACAACCATAAAGAATTTAAATATATGCTATATGATATTTTGTTTTAGAGAATGATCTTAATTCCTACTTTTAAATAGAAATTAAAATATTTTATAAATATTTTAATGATTATATTTAATTTTATGTTTTTCTTAGGCATTTGTTTATCAATATATGGTGTTTTATGAGAGAACGGTTAGATTAGGGTTTTATATTAAGGTTTGAGCATTTAAACTGAAGCAAGAGTTTTGGGTGCCAAAATGGTAAGTCCCACATGAGGGAGATTGACTCCCTCCTAGAGCGATGTCTTTAGAGGTAATGGAAGATGTGATCCATCCACCAAAGGCATAAATATTGGAAAAGGAGGGCGAGCAGGAGAACCCCCAAGAAAAGGTGGGGAAGGGAATCCCAAGTCGTCGTGCAATTTGTAGGTAGAAGATGCAAAGCCACTGCACAAGCCAAAGGCACGAGGGTCTAGTCATTACCCAAAGCAGACGAAACACCTAGGTATGAAATCAAGTGCACGAAAATCCACACACACACACACACACANTATTATAGAAAAATCCTTGGTCTAGTGGATCAACAATAGATAGAAACTAAAGGGTCGTGTGGAACTGAAGTTGGGATCGAAAGGATTTCTTACAACTATTTTCACTAACTTGGAAGACATAAATAGGGTCTTCAAAAATGGATCCTATTTATTCAATTATGTTGGCCTTTATCTTTGGTTACGTATGGAGAAGTTTATCCCATAAAATAACAAATTCACATGCAAATCGGTGTGGATCTGTCTATACTCATTGTTGTAAGTGTTTTGGGACAAGGAAACCCTTGAAACCATTGGAAATACCCACGACAATTTCATGAAAAACTTATAACTGACCAAACAAGGAAGATACACATCATATGCATTCATCTATGTATACATGAATGCCTCAACTATGATTCTTGAGTCTATATGTTTAAGCTATCAATATACAGAGCGGATCTAGACCATCGACTATGAGCATATTCCCTTTAGTGTGTTGATGTTTGTAGCATGAGAAAAATTGCTTCCACACAAAGTCTAAGTGTTTTAGACAGGGTGGAGTTGTCCAATCCTTCTACCTTGAATTCTTTACTTTAGTTAAAAGGGTGTAAAGTAAAGTTCTTTTTATTAATTAGTTGGGTTTTATTTATTAGAATGGTAAAGTAATTAGCATTAGTGAATTAAATACTAGCCATTGATCTCAAGGGAGGAGGGTGAAGTGAAATCTCAATCATCAATCACTTTAGAAATTAGGGTTGGGTCATAAATCAATCTTATAAAAGCATGGTAGGGGTGAAGGAGGAGACACTTGACACACTCGACTATTTTGATATAGACAGGGTTGGACCACCAAGGACTATGATTCAAGGGAGATCTTGGATAGGTAAGATAGAAGAATTCCATCTAGATAATGGAAGTACCGTCAGGAGAGAGAGAGAGAATAGAGAGTAGTACAAGTGGGTTTCAATAGATTGGAGTGATCCGAAATCAGTTCAAAGCAGCGAGGGCATGAAAAATGCTCAAAATGGGAAGTGCTAGGAATCCAATGAAACCAACACCATTGTGTCAAAACATTATTTGATTTCAGTGGTATAATTTTTTTGTCAAGCGGAGTCCGTGTCTGAGATTATCAGCGTTCTGATGGAAGCTTAAGCGAGGGGAAAAGTCAAAGGTCAGAAATTTGGTCAAAGAGTCAGCAATGATGACATCAGCATGCTTATTTATGTGAGGAGATGACCTTAGCACTCTCTACAATACGATGGTGATTAGGTAAGTTCTTGATAGAGACCAGGACATATGGCCGAACAAATTTGGACCAATCAATGGTTGACAAGTGGCATTTGTTCGTCGAATAGGAAAGTGCCACGTGGCACTGATCATCGATCAATATGGTATGTTCAAAAAAGTTTTTGGGGTCTTAGGTTTTGAACCCATGAAGACCAACCACTAAACCTAAGCGCCTTCACAATAGTCCTATAACCAATGGGCCACATTGGCCTTATGTTATAAAACCCATAATAATGAGTATATTTGTATGGGCACTATGTATAAGGAGGAGAGGGCAGTAGCTTATGCCCCAGGCTAAAGCAGCAGCCATATAGATCCATATAGCTTTCAAAGGAGCCTTTAAGACAAAGGGGCTAAGCCCGAATTTAACCAATTTATGGTTATAAAGTGAGTTTTTCCAACCACTTTTGAGTTTAATTAATGTTTAACTCATTTTTTAATGTAATTAACTCCCATTTTAGGGGAGTTGGTAGGCATTTTAAAACCTAAATTCGTAGGAGGAAGTTGGAGATGGATAACCAACTTCCCAACTATTCAACCAAGGCCATTTTGAGGCCAAAGGGACTGAGCTTTTGGATGGTTTTTTGAGAGCAAAGATGCTTAGGAAAGCCAAGTCAAAGCCAGGTTGAGGCAAGGAAGCTGTTAGGGGAGGGAATCTTTGTCAGAGGCGATTTAGAGAGCCTCTCGAGACATGTTTGGTCTTGGATTTTTTGGCTGCAAGATTCTAGAGATGCAGAGGCAGAACCTTGGGCGGAGATCATTAAGAGCTCATTGGCATTATAAAGATGTACTGTCCAAGTTTTTGAGGCAGAAATAAAGAAGCCTCCCTCCACAGAGAAAAGGCGGCTAGGAGGCTATTAGAGGCAGAAATTTAATGTGAGAACTCCATTGCTCGGCATGTATTATGGTTTTGTTTTTCATTGCATTTCAGATCTGCATATGTCTATGAATGTATAATTCATTTTCTTTTCATCGTTCTTTCGTTAAGTTTCCCAATGGTCAGTTAATGCATGCAAATAAAGCTCAACCAATGGTGTTTAGAGGATAAAATGGGATGAGAACAGGTATTCGAGGCTAGTTGGCGTTTGGGTTTTAGGTTGCTCATGTTAGCCGAGGGAAGGAGACACATCCCAAAGGGAAAATGGCATCTGGAGGGACTTTCTCCGCGAGAAGGAGTTGGTGGGGTAAATTTTGCCATGGTGAGATGGTGAAGGTGTTGTATGAAGACTACTTGGAGGCAGAAGAGCCAGTTCAAATTAGAAGCTTCAAAAGAACAACAAGGGAAAAGAAGCATTGAAGGAAGTGCCTTCTACATCTAATTCAGAAAACATATCTGAGGTATACAGTGAAGGTTTCTCATCAAATTTTCCCCATACTCATCAAGCTGGTTTTGGTGAGTCGAAAGGAAACACACAAAGGTGTAGGTTTGAGAATACTAATAAGAGATAGGTTATGAAAAGGAAGGGAGCCTTGGATGTAAGAAGTCCAGGGCATTTATGGAAATCCTATTGAGGGTTGAGGAGCCTCGATACTTAGGATTGGGATATGTGGGAGGGGACCTTGGAAGTCACTGAGGGTCGGTTCAAATCTTGAGAATAGTAAAGCTTCAGATGGCCAACTTAAGACATTGCGGGAATACTTCACAAAAGGAAATAGCGCATCACTCCGGGATTCAGTGGTAAGATGCAAATTAAGTCTCCAAAGAAAGGTGAAGATCGACATGGAAGGTATAATGGTCATGTTTCTAATAATTCTCATGCAGTTATAACAAATATAATCAAATGAAGCCTTGAGACTTATTAGAGCTATATCCATGTGCTTATTGTCATTCCACTTTTAAGCATTTGTGTTGCCAAGTGTTGGAGGAGACAAACTGGCCTACAAGAAACCCTATATGTCGTCCAAGGAAACATGGCGTAAGGCTCAAGTCCTGAAATGGAAGGAAGGAGAAGGTTAAGCGGTCGGATGCCAAAACTTGTTATCGTTTTGCAACAAGAGTGGACTATCGAAGTAGGTACATTGGAAAGCTTAATCGAGCTTAGATCCAAAGAGGAAAAGGATTTTTGCCGCATTACCCGCGAAGGGAGGAGAGGTTACAGTGAAGAGCAAGACCGAACATGGAAGGGAAAGAAAGCGATCCTTGGTTACATGAGAGTGGATCTTCATAGCGTCATTGTGTTTACTTCCCAGTGTAATCATCTTCGAGGAGACAAAGAGAAAGCCCGGGTGGCCTCCAGGCTTATCAGAGTGAATTGTAACCTTTTGGGACCAAAAGGTCTTATTATTCCAGGAGGAGTGTGATCCAATCAGTTGAGCGGCAGGGGCATGAAAAATGCTCAAAATAGAAGTGCTCAGAATTCAACAAGACCAACACCATTGCGTCCGGCTCATTCTTGCAGTTAAAATTTGGTATAATTTTTGTCAAGCGGACTGCGAAAGTTAGCCAGCGTTACATTCGGAGGCTAAAGCGGAAAAGTCAAAGGTCAAAAATTTGGTCAAAGATTCAGCACTGTTAATGGCATCAGCATACTGACTATACAGAAGGAGATGACATGGCACTCTCTGGCTGATGGTAGTTAGGCAGGTTGCTAGCCAGACGGTGAGGACATGTGGCGGGCAAAATTTGGATATTAGTTGACAGTAGCATTTGTTAAATTGAATGGAGAGAAGTGCCACGTAGCACCTAGTCATCATTTGAAGTGGAATGTTTCAAAAAAGTTTTGGGGTCCCTAGGTTTTGAACCCGCGATAACCACCTAAACCTAAAGCGCCTTCCACATGAATCCACCATAACCAATGGGCCCACATTTAATTTTTATGTTATAAAGAGCCATAATAATTATATTGTATGGTTTTATGCGCCTAAAGGAGGAGAGAACTGGTAGCAATAACTGGGCTAAGCCTTGTATATGGAGTCCATGAAAAGCCTTTCCAAAGGAGCGCACTGAGACTAAGGGCTAAAGCCAGATTTAACCAATTTATGGTTATAAAGGGGGTTTTCAACCCACTTTTGGGTTTAATTAATGTTTAGCTCATTTTTAATGTAATTAACTCATTTTGGGAGTTATTGCATTTTTAGGCCTAAATTCGTGGAGGAAGTTGGAGATTGCAACCAACTTTCCCAAATATTTTACCAAGGCCATTTGAGGCCATTTGGTAAGTTTTTTTGAGAGATTTTGGACGGTTTTGGTGAGCAGAGATGCTGAGGCAAAGATAAGTCAAAGCCAGTTTGAGGCAGGGAAGGCGTTGAGGAGGAGATGCTGTCCGGACGATTTAGAGCTTGGGACATCCGTTTCAGGTGGCGTTTTTTGTGCAAGATTCTAGGGTCTAGAGGCGGAACCGACCAGATCAGTCTAGGAAAGCCATTGGCATTGAGATGTACTATTAATCTTCCGAGCGAGAATAAAGAAGCCTCCCCCACTAGGACAAAGGTTTGGAGACGTAGGCAAAGTTGTGCGAACTCCGTTATCAATACGGAGACGTAGGCAAAGTTGTGCCGAACTCCATTATCAACCTGTGTATTATGGTTTGCTGTTTTTCATTGCATTTCAGATCTGCACATATGTCTATGGATGTATAATTCATTTTCTTTTCTCGTTCTTTCATTAAGTTTCCCAATGGTCAATTAATGCATGCAAATAAAAACTCAACCATAAGTCATTCGAAAAATCCTGACGGATCATGGAGCCATAACAACAAGGTCACGTTGCACAAAGGTTTTCGTACAGTATTTGTGTGTGTGTATGCATGTTTTAGTGGAGATAGGTTCATATACACAAGTTTACTTAAGAAAAGGAACATACATATCGAGAAATGTGAAAGTTTAGGATCGTACAACAAACCTATAGTTTTCAGGGTTTGTAGGTGCTTTCTGAATTTTTTTGTATTTTTTGTGTGGGCCATTATCCCAGTACGAGAGCCATTATAATCTTTGAAGTTATTTCAATGATAAACTTAGTTGATGGGAAAAATATCTTTGTGTATTGTGTATGAGATTTTGGTTTTCAATATTATTTCTTCTATATTTATTTGAGTTGATTATTCCAACAAGTGTATTTTGTTTTGTGAGTTGCTAATTTGATTTACAACAAGGAAATCACTAGTCAACAAAGTACCTAGTTGTTGGGATAGGGTAAATCAACATGGTATCAAATCTCTCGCTCTGAGAGGGAGGCCAAATCTCGGATCCATGGAAGTTAGAAGAAGATCTATAACCAACAGTGATAAATAAAGAGTTGGATTTAAGGTAAATAGTCGTACTGAAGCAAAACTAGGGTTTGTAGTCGTACATAGCTATATGTGGGTTGCAGAAGGAATAATCATGTACATACAAGGGTTTTCTTAAGGAAATTTGAGTACATATGTGGGTTTTAGTGGAGATAGGAACATACAAGATTGTACATGTTAGTATAGGGGAAATATACCTGTTATATTGAGTTCATGTTAGTAAGGGCTATGTTCTCCTTTTCAACTTAACCAATCTCTTACCTATGATATGTTTAAGCTTCACATTTTATGTCCTTATTGAAACCCATAGCTATCTGTGCTTTATGTGAATAAGTTGTACACACCATATACGTAGTTTCCCTAATAAAGGTAATATAACTAAAATCAATACTAATACTGATAATAATCAAAGCATGTTAGCTATTGTAATAACAACTTGATCTCAACTAATATGAAACACACCATGTATAGCTCTATTCTATCTTGTTGTAATTCAAAGTACGATATGTAGTGTGACTTATAATTCTATGTTAGTATTATTGCCATTGAACTTTATTCTAGTGAACACAGTAACATCTAGCACATAATAAGAGTCAATTTGGTAGGTATAGGTGATAGACATGAACTAATCACATTACAACTAACATGAACATACTGCTTATATGGTATAGATACTAGTAATACCAGACCCAAGGAGTTATTTGAGATTTATCAGTGAATATGGTAACATATGAACAAGGGGAATCAATATGCATACTCTGATACAAGGTGGTATAGATAATAGCCATATTATTCTATGGATATCATACAAAGACTAGTAGCCTATACCTTAGACTCAGACTCTACACTCTTAACTATATCGTAATATTCACATAGCTTATACGCATAAGATATGAAGATGATTTCATTGCTTTAGCTCTCTCTTAATCAGAGTAAGTAAAACCCATCTGTATTGGATAAGAGTATACCCTTTGTAAGACCCTTGTTAATTATGCTAGTAGTATAGTTATAGTGTTGCTTATAGTAATATCTCTATTTACACTATTCAATATGAGTAATAAGGATAAGGAATCCCATAATATATGATAATTATAGCATGTGGAATTGATATAGAAGAGTATTGGTCACTATGCTTATATAAATAGGATCGATAGTAATACAATGTGACCATGATTGTGCTTATATTACGTAAATATGATAGGTCTCTGCTTCTGTTATCTTATGAGCTTTAACTATCCTATGCCTAATCTGATTCCATTGTAATTCCTCGAATCATTCGTATTACTTGGAGCTAAGCTGGGCATCACTCCTAGTTATAGTGTACATACTAGTGAACATACAATAATCATAGACTATATGAATCATAGAGGAGTTACCATTAGTTAATAAGGATCCATATTACATATATAGGCAATGGTATACATCTTATCATACATGTTATTACTAATATATCATGACATATATTGTACCTAAGCTTTTAGTAATAGACATGATTACAATACCATCTTTAAGCCGAGTTACAATACCATGTATTCTCCCTATAAGTGTATGTTTCCAATTAATTACAACATAGTGATTAGTGTATTAGCTACTCTAACAAACTCAGTATCATAGAAACAATAGGGATGAAGTAAGTGTACATAAACATGAATCAAACCTGTTGTAATCATATTAGCTAACTGTATAGGGTTGAACATGATGAAGTAATGGGATAATATGATATGAGACCACAACAAGCCCTCTATGAGACCTCTATACATCAGCTTTGGTGATCTATCACCCTTTGTATTTACACTAATATGGCACAGATACTAGTTACATATTTCATGGTATTCTCTCTGCCTTATTTGCTCCATACTGTGCAAAGCTTTATTGTATGAGCATACCATAGATATGGGACTATAAGGAAATGAACAGTGCAGATATGAGGCAAATCAAAGAGATCAACAAGGATAAGAGATATGATCTCTGTTATGAAAAGGGTGAATCTTGTTTCCATAACTATTACCATTGAATAATATTAACTATGCATAATACTAGTATTCCTTAAAGGGTAATACTAGTATGCATAATACTAGTATTAATTCTATATTAGTGTCGATAAACTTTGACTGGAATCATAGTATTGAAAAGTGAACGCATGTGATGTATGTGAATAGCTTAGATAGAGCCTCTATTTTTGAGATAACACGTTTAACTTTATTGATACAACTAAGTAATACACACAATATATGGTTCCACATTGATTGTACCCATAGAGCTAGTATCATAGCTTTGATCTTGAACTTACATATAAACCATATATAACACTAAGTAACGCTTACTATATACAATAACCATGTTGATATTGAAGTAATACCTAAGCTATCTGTAATGAACACATACTACTTATCACTATTCCACAATGTTGATTAGGGAAATAAGGGGAATATACACACTACTCAATAATGGTGACAGGTGAAAATAAGGGTAATAGCTTAGAACACAAGCATTGGAATCACATACAAGTGTAATATAGGTGTTGATACTTAGTTCCATTGCTTTCTAGTGATATTCCATGTAGTTAATACGAGATAAGATTAATATCACAATATGTATTGATTATGGTCAATAGATAACATGATATCACCTTGTTGAACCTTAAGCTAAGTTGTTCCTGTATTACTGATATCATAGTAATGGAATGGATATATTCCCCTTGTATTACAGTTAAGTTATTGCCTTTAGTTCTTATTATATACTTCCCTTTATAGTTAACCATCATGTCGTTTTCTTCTATTCCCTATGTTATAGCTCATACAACAACCTGTTGACGTGCGAAATTGAACGCTCGTCAACTGGAGGAGTGGATCCGGTCCGGGGTTGTCTAAATAACCCAAGACAATTGGGATGATCCACCCTGACGGGTTTAGTGGCTCCATTGGCCGATCTAAGTCCTAGGGAAACGAAAGAAAACTAACTAAAGGAACTATTCTAAGTGAAAATAACAATTAAAACAAACTAATAAACAAATCTGAAATAAATATATACAGTCTATTGTCTAATATTATACAACAATAATTCTATGAAATTAAATGTTCAATTACCAACAGAATTAGATCTCAACTACAAATGTACAATATTTACAGATTGCAGATTTTAAATCGAAAACCTGAAAAAAACATTTGTGAGCTGTCCTATGACAGCAAAGCTATTATTTTTGAATTTTATAATTTTATGAAACAAAAATAAAATGACAATTATCAAGGCTGAACGATTAAAATAATAATCCTAACTATAAATTTGAACTACATATATGTATCTAAACTACTTAAATAACACTAGTAAACTAACCTGTAATAACGCTTTCCAATTTGTCCCGTGCAAAGTATCTGATTCAGCTGTTCGATGGGAGGAAACCCGCACCAAATTTTCCACAGACTTCTTGTAAACAGGAAGCAACAGTTCTCTTTGAATATGAATAATAGGACAAACAAGACATAAAAAACGACAACAATCTTATAATTTACAAATCATCGTAGTTAGATAAATCCCTGTGCAAAGATTTGTACAGAACAGTTCAATTAACGAAGAAGATAAACCTTTATTCATTAAATTGAAACAGAGTAATTGCTGTACTAAAACTGAGATACATAAGACATGGACAGAATTTAAATCACAACACA